>VZTI01000010.1:172457-201397 GCA_013397865.1 Struthidea cinerea | reverse complement strand
GGACAGGGGACTTGGAGCAAGGGGATAAAGGGAAATGGGATGGGGGTATGGAGCGGGGATATGGGCAGGGTGTGGATGTGGGAGTCAGGGAGCTGTTGGTGCCAGAGGAGGTGCCACGGGTGATGTCGCTGTCCCCGGGAGGTGACAGGGTGACACGTGTCCTCCCAGCGCTTCAGCATGGAGGGCATCTCCAGCATCCTGCACTCCGGCCTGCGCCAGACTTTTGGTCCTACCACCAACGAGAAGCAGGTGCCCTTTTTCCCCAAAAAATTGCCCAAATCTCTTTCTTTTCACTCCTCCTTCCTGCACTCCCCATTCCCCTGCATCCCCCAAGCCCCTTTTAAAATGTTTTTTAGTTTTACAAGACTGTTCTATCCCCTACACCCTGCTAATCCCTCTTGGAAAAAATTAACCTGTTTTCACCCCAGAAAGTCCTCCCTGAGGAGGGATGAATTTGGGTGGAGTTTGCAGCACCCAGTTAGTTCAGTACTCCCCAAAATACCTGCAAATTAAATGCAATTGCAGGAATTCTGCAGAAATACTCTATTTTTGCACCAATTTGGGGTGATTTGTCTCAAGGCAATGCAAAAACCAGGCAGTTTTGTGCCATCTGGGTGGTTTTTTGGGGTGGCTTTTGTTTTTGCAGTACCTGAACACGGTGATTCCCTATGAGAAGAAGGGCTCACCACCCTCCGTTGAGGACCTGCAGATGCTCACCAACAGTGAGTATTCATTCAAGCTGCTGTTTTGGGTCAGCATCAGATGTTTGGGGGACACAAAGGTACGTTTTGCTGTGCTTCACTGGCTGCAATTTGGGGTATCGTTGCAGCACAGCCAGTTTGGGGGATTTCTTGCATCATTGCAGCATGGGCAGTTTGAGGTGCTACCACCCACACTGCATCATCATTGCAACAAACCCACTTGGTGGGAAAAATCCCTGGTTTGCATCACTGCAGTACAGCTGGTTTGCAGCCAACACCTCCCCCCAGTTTATGCTCCTTACACCAGTGCTGATTTGGGGGTAAATCACCCATTCTGAATTGCCACGGATTGGCTAATTGGGGATGAAAGTCCTTTTTGTTTGGGTGTTCCCAGGCTTGCTGCATAAATTGTATGGGGGAATCGTATGGCAGCTGTGGGGCTGGTTTGGGGGGAAAAAGGGGCATTTGGGGGGCAGCAGGGCCAGGCTCACAGCTTCGTTCCCCGTCACAGTCCTGTTTGCCATGAAGGAGGGGAATGAGAAGGTGCCCACTCTGCTCACGGATTACATCCTCAAAGGTACCTGCTCCCCTCGTCTCCTGCCTGCCTCATGCACCCTTCATGCATCCTTCATGCAGCTTCCCTGCAACTCTTGTGCCTCCACCACAGGTCCCTTCTGCATCCTCCTGCATCCTCCTGCATCCTCCTGCCTCTCCCACCTCTCCCGTGCATCCTTTGTGCATCCTTTGCCCATGCCTCTTGCAACCTCGTTCATCCCTTTTGCCTCTCCTGCGCACCCTCCATGCATCCTCAGAGAATCCCAGATCCATCCTGTGTCATCCCTCCTGCATCCCTCGTGCATCCCCGGTGCATCCTTTGCGCATCCCCCACACACCCTTCAGGAATCCTGGGTGCATCTCCTGCACATCCCTCAGGCATTCTTTGTACAGGTCTCCTGCCCTGCCACGCCTCCGGAGGTCCCTGTGCAGCTTCCTGCCCCACCCTGGGGCCCATCTGCTTCATCCACGCAGCCTCCTCACCCTCTGTGCACCCTCTCTCACCCTCCATGCCCCATCAGGCACCCCTCCTCTGCATCCCTTGGGCATCCCCATCCATCTTCCTTGCATCTCCTGGGCATCCTTGTGCATCCCTGTGCGTCTCCCACACCCCTCTTGTCCATCTCTTGTGCATCCTCCTGAGTCCTTGCGTGTCCCTCGCGCTCTTTCCGCGCGCTGTTGTGTGTGCATTCCTTGTGCATCCTTTCCATGTTCCTCCTGCATCCTGTGTGCAGCCTCGTGCAGCACTTGTGTGCTTGTGCATCCTTGTGTGCCCAGGTGCCTCGTTCACACTCATGCAGCCTTTCTGCCCCTGAACCCTTGTGCATGTGGAGCACACTCGTGCACCCCTGTGCACGCCTGGGTGTCCCTGTGCACGCTCGTGTGCCCTTGTGCAATCCCTGGGCACCCTTGGGCACCACTGTCCATCCATGTGCAGCCCAGTGCCAGCCTGTGTGTCACCGTGCACCCTCGTGCAGCATTGCCTGTGCATTCTTGTGCATCCTCGTGCACACTTGTGCATCCCTCTGCATCCCTGTACATCCCTGGGCATCCTCATGGGTCATGGTGCATCCTCCTGCATCCCTGTACATCCCTGGGCATCCTCATGGATCACAGTGCACCCTTCTGCATCCTCATATATCCATGTGCATCCTCATGGATCACAGTGCATCCTCATGGATCACAGTGCATCCTCCTGCATCCCTGTACATCCCTGTGCATCCTCATGGATCACAGTGCATCCTCCTGCATCCCTGTACATCCCTGTGCATCCTCAAGGATCACAGTGCATCCTCATGGATCACAGTGCATCCTCCTGCATCCCTGTACATCCCTGTGCATCCTCAAGGATCACAGTGCATCCTCCTGCATCCCTGTACATCCCTGTGCATCCTCATGGATCACAGTGCATCCTCCTGCATCCCTGTACATCCCTGTGCATCCTCAAGGATCACAGTGCATCCTCATGCATTCCAGTGCATCCTCCTGCATCCCAGTGCATCCCCACACACATTTGTGCATCCCTGTGCATGCTCGTGCCTCACTGTGTCATCAGTGCCCCCCAGGCCTCTCTCTCTCTCTCTCTCCGCAGTGCTCTGCCCAACCTGACGCGGTGCTGCCCTCACACTCCCACCCCGGCGCCCCCAAAATGGGGCCAAACCCGAGGAAAAAGGGTCACCCACCCGCGGCTGCCCCACCCTGCACTTCCCCCTTTGCACAGCTGGGAATAAAGAATTCCTTACATTAATTAGGCAACTGGTGTCCAGTGTCTGTGTTCCCCCTGCTCGTGGCGGTGCGTTGCAACTTTTTGATGGGAAAATGATGTTTTTAAGCAAAAAATCCCAACACAGACTTAGCTGCAGCGCTCATGAATATTCTGGGATCTATAAAACCCACAAACTTCTGGCTAACGAGTTGCAGGGTGCTCAGAGGCAGCTGCAGCTGCCACTGTCAGAGGGGCAAAATTCAGATGTAAATTCAATTCTCAGGGATTTTTCCCATTTTTTCACTTTTCTGCAGCCTGATTTTCTGCTAAAAATTGTGCAAACATCACCCTTTTTCCCCCAGAAAATCAACCCATTATTAAGGAATGGCTTATTAGGGCACAGAAGGGCTTCCATCACTTCTATTTGGGGCAGAATTGCTCTGTTTTGGGGTTTGTCACTCATTTTGGGGAAGAGTGCCTAATTTGGGGGTTGTTGCTTGTTTTTGGAGAGTGTCATCCATTTTGGGGCAAATTCAGTCATTTTTGGGGGAAGTTACTTATTTTGAGGAGAGTCACACTTCCAGAAGGACCACCAGTTTGGGACAGCATCCTTTTGGGGGCATTGCACTCATTTTGGGGGAGAATTTTTGGAGAATACAACTCATTTTGGGGTGAGCACCCATTTTGGGGGAGAATCACTCCTTTCAGGGAGAAATTAGCCCCTTTGGGGTCATCATTTGATGCTGAGGAGCATCCCTCATTTTTGGAGACCGTAACTCATTTTGGGGTGAGCATCACCCGTTTTGGGGTTGTGTGTAACACTTTAGGGAAACACCACTCATGTGGGGGGAGAATCACTCGTTTTTGGAGAACACAACTCATTTTGGGGTGCACATCACTGGTTTGGGGGTGTATCATCCATTTGTGGGCAAAATCCCACTGAAGCTTATTTGAGGGGGAAAGTTTCATTTTTGGTGGACCGTCAGTTTTGGAAGTATAAATCTAATTTCCTCCACATCACTCAATTACCAGTTTGGGTCCATTCACCCATTTTGGGGGTAACTCACGTCTTTGAGGGGAGTTTTGCCCATTTTGGGGGGTTATTCCTGCATTTTGGGTCTTCTCCACTCAAAGGAAGAAGCTGCCAAGAAAATACAGGTGCGACCCCTCATCTTGTAGCACTTTATAATAAATGGCCAGGAATTAATACTAAATTACAATGAGTCCTTTATGAAATTACAGATTACATTCACGCCAGATCAGTATCCAAAAATAGGCATTTCTGCCCATTGCATCACTTGTGGTTTTTATCCCAGCTCTTGTTTGGGTTCTTTTATCAACTCTTCAAGAGCCAGGAAAAAAAAAAGGACGATGCGGGCAAAAAGCCACCAAGAAAATCATCCTTCTCCTAGAATGTCACATTTAGAGCAGGAACCTGCAGAAGACAATTCCTTTATTTCTGCCCTGGTTTGCTTTTGCATTTCCTCCCATGCCACATTTTAAGGCGAAATGCACCCTTTTGCTAGCATTTAAAATAAACAAACCCAAAATACAGGGTTTTCGGCAGTTGCCCTCCCCCGTGGGGCTAAAGCTCCACCATTTTCCCATGTGGAGGGATGATACCAGGGAGAAATCATCTTTCAAGCAACAATACTGAGTTTCCTTCCACCCAGGCGAGTCTTGGGGATCACCATTCAATTTTGGGTGAAATCTTGCATTTTTTAAACCAATTTTTCGCCCATTTTTAACTAACTCTGTGCCAAAATGCCTTGGAAAAGTTTTCCTCTCGGCAGCCTTTGCCCCAACTCTGCATCCAGTCTCCGCCCTTAAGGACGAGAATGGGGTGAGTTGTTTTTTTTCCAGATTCAGCAGAGGTTTTAGCACATAAATTAAAGGATTTGGAGGAATTTCCTCCCTTTTCCAGAAAGTTGTGTCCAGAGTCACCAAACAGCCGCAGCATCGGGGCCAAAGTCGGGAGGTTTGGGCAATCCAATGAGTCAAGCACCAAACCCTCCTCAGATATAGCGGAATTTGCACTCGCTGATTATTTTTCTCCCCCTCCATGCCAGTATTTATACCTGTGAATGACCTTTCTGGGGGAAAAATCCAAAAAGCATCAAGTCCTGGGGTTGGTTTGGCTTTTCTTTGTACCAAGAAATCCAAGGGACGGACGCAGTGGCCCACGGTGAAAACCCGTCTTTGCCCAACAGCATCCGAGCGTCACGTGGGGAAAACAACTTCCCCTAAAAATGCTTTTGCTTACCAAAAAAATGAAGGGAAAAAGAAAAATAAAACCTGAAAGAAAAGGTTAATCTGGCCACAATATGTGCCTTGTAAACGTGTGTCCTTCACTTCCGTGCGCTGACACGGTGGTCCCCACGCGCCCGTGGGCAGCCGGGGCCTCTGCCAGCGCTGCCAGTTTGCTTTTTTCTCACTGATTTCTTCTTCTTGCCTTTTTTTTTTTTTGCATTTTGGGGGGAATTTTGTATCTGGTGCTGTCAATGATTTGGGGGGGTGCAGGAGGAGCTATTCCAGTGAGTCACTGTGGTCCAAACCAAGGTCAGCGCCAGGCGCTGCTGGGAGGCCACCAGGCTCTTCCTCCAGCTCTTCCTCCTCTTCCTCCTCCTCCTCCATCTCGTCCTCGTCTTCCTCATCCTCCTCCTCTTCCTCGGTGCCATCAAGGGAGTCGTCGTGGGCTGCCAGCATTGCCTGCTGCATGGCCATGGTGGCAGTGGCTGATGAGAGGGGTTGGAGGTTGTCCATGCTGAGCGAGCCTGTAATTAAAAGTACAGAAGTAAGGACTCCCCAGCTAATGCAAAAAGGACAAAGGAAGTGCATAAACCAAGAACAACTCAAGTGAAAAGCTTGGAGAGCACCCCATAGGGTGTCCCACCTACCCCAGTCACTCCCCAAGGTCCAGTCCTTAATTTTTCTAGCTAATGCATTGTTAAATAACAAGAAACCTTACTTCTGAGCCAGTAGATGCCCAAATTGGTTGGGCAGATTTTCTCTTCATCTTCTCTCAAGTCCTACCTTTCATTCTCTTCATCTCTTCTGGTGTATGTTCATTTTGCTCTCTTCACATTTTCTTCATCTTCTCTCTTCATTTTCCTCATCTGTTCTCTGTTCGTCATCTATCTTCCCACCTTATCTTCATCACCTCTGCTCTTAATTTCCATTGTCTGTTCTCTTCATCTTCTTTCTTCCCATTTTGTCTCATCTGTCTTCTCATCTCCGTGTGGTCATGTCTCCCCTCCCCTCCCCAGCTCCTCAGGAGATACCCCAAGCCGTGCCCCATAGTGCGTGATCACTGAGGGCTGTTCCTGTGCTGAAGGGATGGGAGTGCCCCATCGCCAGCGCCTTGTGATGGCCAACTGGAAGGACCTTCTTGCATGGGCCACCTCACGGGTTTCCCCACAGCACCATAAAGGGCTCTAGAAATTACCAGTTAAGGCCACAATTTAATGCATGGCCACTCCTGCCTGGAAGGGCAGGGGTGGCTGGGGTTTGTCCTTACCGTCAGGATTTGTCCCTGAATTGCCACCCTGCTGCTGCAGGACCCCGGCAGCGATGGAGTTGGGCCAGAACCGCTGCGTGGGCCGGTGCTGAGATTTGATTTTCTTGGCTTTGGGGGCTGGATCCGGGTTGCTGGCGTCGAGCATTGGCTGCAGGATGCGCCGCCGGGCATTTATGAACCTTTCCATGGAAAAGAGAGAACACTAGAATAACTAAGAGTTGTTGCACCAACACCGAGTTAAAACGACGTGATAACAAACCAGTGAGTTGCAATATAATGATAATACTTTAAGAAAGTACCTTCACGGTTCAAAAAGCTGGTTTTTTAAATTTTATTTGCCTGTGGCACATTATAGCTCTGCATTAATTTTTCCAGCTGAGTGGGAGAACGCTACACATTGGATTTACCAGGAGAGGGCACTGAGACCTTGCAAACCAGTGCTGGCATTAAACAACTGAGCTCATCTCCCAGGAACCACAGAGTCATAAAATCACAGAATGTGCTGAGTTGGGAGGACTCCTCAGGATCATTGAGTCCAGCTCCTGGCCCTAAGCACTACACCCCAAGAATCAGCCTTAACCACCCAAGTTACCCCCCCAAAAAAGCATTATACAGCACCAAAATAGGGTGGAAAAAGTCCTAAAGCCAGCAAAATGATTGCGTGGGCCACCAAAAACTGCTCACCAGTTGTTGACTTGCAAGAGGGTCAGGTTGGTTTGGGCAGCAATTTGCCTCTTCTCATCTTCTGTGGGGTAGGGGTGCTGGAAAAAAGAGAGATGGGGTAGCAAAATTACATCCCTGCATGCAAGATGTCATCTCTGAGTAAAAAATCATGAAAACCTGCCTTTTTTTTTTTTCATGTTCCCACCCTAAATTTGGTGGCTTCTTGCATTTGCAGAATGCAAGATTGAAGGGTGGCGTCCAAGAGCATCAAGATTTCCCCGGGTGCCCTTAGGGCTTCTCCAAGGCTTTCCATCAAAAGCTTTTCCTTGAAGGAAAATTTTCTTGTTCTTTTTTTTGACTCTGGCAATTTTCCAGTGATGGTTGTTGATAAATGTGGGATTTGGGCTTCAAAACGCACCATGACTCACAATGCTTATAGAGGCACCAATAAAACACCCCGAAACACCTGCACTGGGAAACCACCAGCTCAAAGCTTCAGCAACCTCCTTCCAACTGAGCTAAAATGCTCTTTTCCAACCCCAGAAATGAAATTATTACCAAACCAGCCCCACACGTCATGTTTTGGAGCCCCAAGCCAGTGACAGTTACCATGAATTGGTTTTTAGCCCCCAAATCAGTGTGATTTCCTTGACAAAACCACCCAAAATCAGCGCACACTGGAGACTCACTTCCCACTGGGGCCTCAGTGGTTAAAAATGGTACTTTTTTTGGCAGAAATATCCCTTTTCTGGTATATTATTTCCAGCATTCTTTCTTCCTGCTGGTGCTCCAAACCTTCCAATAAAATGATGAGCATTTTTGGTTAGAAACCACATCATCTCTGACACCAGGTGGAGAAATGTTGTGGGGAAGCCCAAGTTTCTTCTGACCACAAGGAGAAGGCTGAGAGCAAAAGTCCAACCATCCAGCAGAAGAATTTCTGTTCGTTTTTCAATTCCATTTTGGAAATCTTAAACTACGGGGTTCTTCTGGCACCTGGCAGAAAAGTATTTTGCAGTTTCTGGTCTTCTAAGTCCTTTTTGTGCCTGCAAATCTGCAGTTGTGCCCTCCAGAAACACGGGAGATGCATGGCCCAGCCAGGGATCGCAGCCCAACGCAGCAGCGCTCTTGTCCTCACTGCAGTAAGTCCAGAATTTCCCATGGAAAAAAAAGGCTGGGAAGTTCCCAACCTGCTGCTGCTTCACGTCCTGGCTGATCTTTCCACAAGTTGCTCCGTGGAGCTGTTACCTCCTGCGTTACTGATGCCTTGGGGATCTCCCACCACTCCGTCTTCCTGGAGAGCAAGTCTTGCAACCAGTTTCCAAGTGATTTCTTGGCTGAATTATGCAGGAAAAATGTGGGATTTCTGGCTTTTTGCCCCTCTCCCAGCCCTGCTGATGAGAGAGAACTCTTCGTGCATGAAAATATCCAGTTTGCATCTAAGCTCCCTCTACCTTCCATCTCCAATCCCTCAAAACGGGGTGATTTTGTAATTCTGCATTTTTGACTGATTGCTGATGTGCTACAGCCCCACCTGTGAGGCAGCTCTCACATTCCAGCTTGCTAGAAAAGGGTATTTTGGAGCTGTTAACTGCAAAAAAAATGCTCAATTCTCCATCTTCAAAAAATCACGTGAGTCCCCCTCTAGATTTGTTTGCTTCTTCTTGCCCCACCTGCAGTGACCATGGTCATTCCCAAAATACTCCCAAAATACAAGCCACTGTGCACCTCCAAATACAAATTCAGACAAACCACCACCTGGATTTGAGGATTTCTGGACTTTTTGTCCTTTCTTTCCCGGTTTGCAGCATGTTTTGGTGGCTGTGGTGCTCACCATGAGGTGCTGGAAGAGCCATGAGCGCATGATGTTGGTGGCGTGTTTGGGCAGGACGCCCCGTTTGTTCTTGGACTTCTTGTCCTCACCATCAAGGAGGGAGGTGAGATCCAGGTTCACCTGTCAGGGGGAAGGAATGGGGAGAGAATTGGTTGAAAATGGTGACGGGCAACCCAAAAAAATGAGCAAAACCAACCTAAAATGGGAGTGGGATGAGTGCAAAAAAACTGGCACTTAAAGGAGCATCCAAAACCCATTTCCTGCTCCAGTAAATCTGCATAAATGCAGATTTTCTCCCAGGATCGGTATCTTTTATCCCAAAGATTTTTTTTGTCAATGCTTTGCAAGGGGTAATGGCACTGTTGGGGACTGTGACCAATTTCAATGTGTGGTTTAGGAAGAAAATACTTTTACCTGAAAAAATAAAGTAAAAAAAACCCCAAACCTCATAAAAAGATGATTTTCTCAACTGCAAGTTAAAACCCTGCCACTCACCAACCCCTTGCAAACCCTCGTTCCTCACCCAGCTGATTTCCACCACAAGGAGGAAGATGCCCATCGAGCCAAAATTTGCTTTCCCCCCACCCCAAAATTAAAAAGAAGCATCTTGCTGCAAGAGAAGTTTTAATGAGGACTCAGGAACCAAACTGAAATCTAAGCACTTGAGTTAAAAAGGGAATTTTTTTTCCCCCAACTCTTCATCAAAACACTTCTCCTGGATGAATTAAACATCAGGCCAGCAGGTCCCTGTGATTCCCCTGGGCTCCAGCTGAATAAATCATGCCAGTGGCACAGGAAGAGCATCCGAAGGTGCTTGTCCAGGCTCTCTCCCTGCCCCAATATTCCCTGTGCGCGTGTTTTTCCCTCCACAGAGGGTTTTGCTGCAAGATTTAAACCTGCAATGGAGAGATATTATAGAAAGAAATTTTTTAAGCGTTGCACAGGCAAAAAAAACCTGCCAGGGAGGTGCCACCCCTTTCTAAAATGCTCTTTATTGATTGTTTTAGAAGAGGCTCCTGCAATTAAAATGGGGCATTTCAGAAATAATGGGGGTGAATTTTTGCTGCTCTGCCCCCGGGAAGCAGTGTAACAGAAATTGATGTTTGGGTTTTTTTTCCAAATTCCTGGGGAATAGGGGTTGGGAAGAGCTCATGGACAAGTTGTGCTAATAAATCCAGTTCTGCTCCAAATCATTGTCTTACTGCAAGAATGCAGGGATCGTTGTGTAACTCGTTGAAATGTCAGAAAAATAAAAGGAATAAAACCAGAGCAAATGGCTGAAAAATATCCCCAAATTCAGAAAAGAAGACCTAGAAACTGAGCCTTTCCCACAAGTGCCATGATTGTTGTACTGGACAGGCAATGCCAGCGATCCCAGATCTATAATATATCAGCAATAAAATCTGTCCTATCCTAATCCCATCCTATCTCATTCTATCCTATCCTATCCTATCCTATCCTATCCTATCCTATCCTATCCTATCCTATCCTATCCTATATTATCCTATCCTATCCTATCCTATCCTATCCTAATCCCATCCTATCCTATCCTATCCTAATCCCATCCTATCCTATCCCATCCCATCCCATCCCATCCCATCCCTTCCCATCCTATCCTATCCTATCCTATCCTATCCTATCCTATCCTATCCTATCCTATCCTATCCCATCCTATCCTATCCTATCCTATCCCATCCTATCCTATCCTAATCCCATCCTATCCTACCTCATCCTATCCTAATCTTATCCCATCCCATATATAATAAACAATTAATATAGAATATACGATGGACAGTATGTACAGCACACAGTATAGAACAAAGCAGATAGAATGAACTATATTTATAATGTTCCATCACACGTTATAAATAACAGATATTGTTGGATATTGCACAAAATAATATTATGCATTATAATTATAATATTATTATTATATTGTAACATTTTATAACAACAATATAAGCATTGTTATAACTTCTTAGGTCATTGCCATAATTTGTTAGGTACCCCAAAGGCACCTGGCAGATGGGTTTAATCAACGTTTCTTGCTAATTAAAAATTTAAGATACTCCAAGGGTTGAATTTATGGAGAAACGGGGGGATTCTGCCTGCTGCAGCGCAAAGCTTTGGCTAAAACAGAAATTGGAGCTGGGAAGGCCTTACCTGGGCACTGGGGATCTGCAGGGCACCCGGGGTGATGGCTTGGGCCAGGACCTGGCCCTGGGACGTCACCATCGTCACGGGCTGGTACAAGGCTCCACCTGTGGAAGAGCAGACACATGGGGGTACCACAACCCCCAAATTTCCACCAGCCCACTGTGGATGCTGAAAAGCTTTGGTAGAGAAATC
Organism: Struthidea cinerea; assembly: GCA_013397865.1. Taxonomy (NCBI): domain Eukaryota; kingdom Metazoa; phylum Chordata; class Aves; order Passeriformes; family Corcoracidae; genus Struthidea; species Struthidea cinerea. Next base: position 190,073 of record VZTI01000010.1, on the reverse strand, counting down.
TTTCAGCTTTCTGCAGCGTTCTGGGAGAACTTTGCAGTTCTCACAGAAGCTGTGAAAACACTGCTATGGGTTTTTGTAAACGAACTCTGTATCTTGCACCTGGGTTTGTTATGCAGGATTGTTATGGTTCTGGCCTTCTGATATTTTGGAATAAGTGTCTTAGAGCTTGACCAATCCCCTCAAGGGGTGGATGGCCGAGCACCCAACTGTCTGATGCCATTCAACACACTCTTTGCCAACCCCGTTATAAAAGTTGAATTAATTAATTAATAAAGGTCAGAACTGCTTCCCTTCTGAACTTGCCGTGCCATTCCTCGTCGTCAGCGCCGCTCACAGCGCCAGCCCACCACCTCCCCCGTGGTCCCTACCTGGCACGGCGGGCGAGCTGCTGCCAGTGCTCATGGCCAGGTTGCCCGGTGGCAGCGTGGCCGCGGGCACCACGATGCCTGGCGGGGGGTTCGACGCGGGCGGCAGCGCTGCTGGAGAGCTCTGCAGCATCTCCTGCCGAAAAGAAAATATTAAACCCGTGAGTTTCAGCATGTGGGAGCATGGAAGTTTTGGGTTTTCCCCCCTACAGTAAATTTGCCCCGTTGCAGTTTCTGGTTTTGGCGGTTCCACAGGAAAAATCGCAGAAAATGTGATTTTTCAGTTTGTTGCAATTGCAAAGAAAGATGGAAAAAGAAGGATTTATGCTCTGCAGAGCTCCCACTTAGCATCTTCCCCAAACTTGCTTTCTTTTTGCAGTCGCTCTTTTCCATAAAAAGAAAACGAAAGGGAAAAAAAGATCATGGGGGACCAAAAGGAATTTCTTTAATCTTTTTCTTTCCAAGCATTTCTATTTTTTTGATGCTTTGACTGGGACTGGAGGATGCAACCTTTGCTAAAATTCAAGGCGAGTGCCACGGTTTCCCTTTGCCAAAATAAGAGTAAAATAGTGAAGTTTATAATAATATACCCCATCGCTACCATTCCTTGCAGCTTTAAGGCAATTTCTTGCAAAAATGGGCACTTTTTGAGCCAAAAGCTGTAATTTTACTTTAAGGCCCATCTCCGAAGCAATCACCAAAAGACCCCAAACTGGATGATTATTTGATTATTTATTTTAATATTTAAATGACTATTTGAGTATTTAATGTGACATTTTGGGAAGGGGGAAGTGCCACAATTGAGGCTACGGGGGGAATACGAGCAATGTACCCCAAGCTTCCACATGGGCAGGGTTTTGCAAATAATACTGGTAATACTGATAAAATTAGCATTTTAAAATGAGCCCAAGGTAACTATAGCTCTCTAATTCACCCAGCTGGAATGGAAATGAAACTGCACTGATTTTTTCTCCCTTTTCTACTGACTTTCCCATTCTGCATCACTTCCCTGGTGTCCAGCTGGTTCTCAAGTGTTGAACATAATGTCAGTAAAGGGGATTTTTTTTCACCTCTTTATTCATTTTTCCTACATTTTGATGCATTTCTTCAAGAATCCTGTTCTTTGGGTAAAGAAAAGAGAATTTCCCTGGATTAGTGATGTGCAATGGCACTGGGAAAGGCAACCACGCAGAGGTGATCAGGGTGGAAAAAGCTGCAGCTCCCTTGCTCTGGGTGGGAGAACCACAGAGAAGGGAATGGGAACGCACCAAATCCGTTCATGTGACACCAAGGCGTGGCTGTGTTGTTCCATGGGGAGCTGGGGTACTCTGTGTCCTCACCGATGCATTTCCCATCACTGAGGGAGGAAACCTGAGGTCTGTTCCTTTTTTCTCCTTCTCCCCATCACATTCATGCAACTTTTCCCCCATCCATCACCACTGCTTTGCCCGTGCCATCATTCTCAGTAAATTTCCTGCTTTTGCTGTTGAAACCTCCTTATGGCACTTTCCCCTCCTGTGATGCCAAGTCCCAAATGTTGCACCCAATGCCTCTGCCACACTTTGTTATTTTGGTTATCTGGAAATTTTGCTGCAATTGCTGTGGATTTTTCATTCGCTTCCCAGACATTCCTTTCCACAGCTGAATTAATTTAAAAAATGCAAATATGACCATGAAATACTTGTACTTTTTTTTTTAGTATTCCTTCCCCACCTCCAGTCTTCTGGGGGATGTGGTTTTCGGTTTGAGAAATGAGTATTTCTCAGGATAGAGAGAGCAAAAATCAGTCTCTTTTGCACGCTCTTGGATTTTGCCCTGGCTAAGCATCCAGCTAATAAACAGGGTGAAAATGTTCGTAAAAACCACGTGTGGTCCAGGAGAACACCAGAAAGCAGCCAGATATGGCCAGGTGCAGCCAGAGGTTTGGAGCAGCTTGAAGACCTCCAGTTCTCCTCCCCTGCCACGTTTTTCCATGATTCTTCCTAAAGAAGGGCATCCAGAACACCATTTTTGGAAGTGCATTGGGAAGAAGCAATTTGGAATATCAGAAAATGGGAACAAGAAACTGCTGTTTTCCAGATACAGTGGTCAAAGCCATTTTCAGCAGTATTTTGTGATGAAAAAAATTGCCTTTGTTTTTGTGGTGTAGAGGAAAACTCTCCCAAAACATCATCTCACTGGTGTCCAAAAAGACAGAATATTGGTAATTATTAGAAAGAGATATTAAAGGAATTAATGGTCTTTCTGCAAGAAACTACAGTGACCCAATGGAAGTGGAAGCTCTGCCTTCAAATAAATATAGAGCGATATCTCCAAGAAGATTTAAAAAATATATTTTGCATACCAATTGCCTCCGATTGCAAATGTCAGCCAAATTCTATTAGGCTTGCCAGTTTTGCTATGGTGGAAAATATTTTATATATTTTATATTCTGTATTTTGAGACTCAAGGAAGTTCACAGAATCCTAAAACAGTTTGGGTTGGAGGGGTCCTTAAAGCCCATCTCATTCCACCCCCCTGCCATGGGCAGGGACACCTTCCACTATCCCAGGTTGTTCCAAGCCCTTTCCAACCTCACCCTGGACACTTCCAGGGATGGGGCAGCCACAGCTTCTCTGGGCACCCTGTGCTGGTGGTGCATCACCCTCAAGTTGAAATGCTTTTGGCAATTTTGAAATGTGAGTGTGAAAAAAAATGCATCACTAGGTGTCTCTGCAGACCCACATCTCGGCACTGATCAACAGCAAAACATGATTTCTCCAAATTAAAAGTCACTTTAATGAAGAAAAAGACCTGGGTCTTTGCTTAAAAAGACCTTTCTTACAATAAGGCAAATGTTCAGGTGCCAAAAGGTAAGAAAGTGCTAAAATTCAGTGCTGCTTGAGCTGCTGTCCTTCCCCTTGTGCTTTGTGACACAGACATTCATTTTTGGGTGGCACACGATGTGTAAAAATATCTGTCTCATCCTAACTCTGAAAATCACTTGTGCTGGGGGAAAACGGAATTAGTTGAAGAAAAAAAAGAAACCCATGGGTTTGCCAAGAAAGAGCTGAACAAACTCAAACTCATGTAAGAGGATTCATAAGGCTCCTTCGTGAATGGATGGGTGGATGGGGATGAGGAAAAAGTTGGCTTTAAATAACAGAGAAATCCAGGCTTGTTCACAGGGAAAACTTGGATAAATTAAGATCTATACGGAGACGCCCTGCACTGACTGCCACCAAACCAACTGTCCACCTCCAGCCTCCAGCAACCAGGGCTAGTGGATGGTGGCCCTGCCCATGGCACGGTGTTGGACCAAGATGGGCTTTAAGGTCCCTTCCAACCCACACCATTCCATGATTCTGTGGAGACGTAATTTGAGAAGAGAAATGCTGTCCTGAAAATGCCCATTGAAACACTGCCAATCTGAAACCAGAGCTGAAAAATGCAAAATTTGATTCCATTTAAATGTCCCTGGCAGAGCTGTGGTTCCCAGTGTGATTGGCTTTGCAACTGTGTTTTTCCTGCAAGTGGAGAGCAGTGAGGACCCCCCTTTGATGTCAAAGGAAAGTTGAAGTTAAGCATTGCGTTACATTGGTTTCCTCCCTCCACCGTGAAAGAAGGACCTTCCCTCTCCCATCCTGGCTGGAAAAAAAGCTAAAAAACTCTTCATTAAATAAAGGGAGGGGGCTAAAAAGAGCCCAATGAGGACTCAAGGTAGAGGAATGAAGCCAAGTGAAAAGCGCCCAACAGAAATAGAAGAGGAGTTGCTTGGTGGACTTGCAGGACAAAGAGGCTACGACTCGATCACGAAACAAAAGCAAAGCACAGAATGAGAAAGCAAAGGAGAAAACAGGGTACAAAAATCCTTGTAAGGTAATGAAGGTTCAGGGAAGACTCATCACATGGGAAAACCCCATACTCGTCACCAAACTTGGCCAACACCAGGAATCATCTCTCAACCTGGCAACATGAGAAGATTTCAGTCAAAACGCCTTGTTTGAGTGTTTTTTCGTCTTCCCATCATCTCAGGCATTTTGCATCTCCAACATTTCTTGCATTTTCCCTTTTAGAAAGCAGAAATAAGAGCAGGTGAAGGACCATCCATTTTGGATACACCAGGGATCCAGCAGTGATTGTCCTGTGATGACATTTTGACAGGCCCAGATGTTGTTTTCCCAGTTTTGGTTGATATCCTTGTTCTTGCGTATCCATAATTTTTTAAACATGGCCTGTGGTAAGAAATTTTGCCAAAAACTGAAATATTGCATGACAAACTTGGTGTATCTCCTCACAAAATGATCGACACTCCTTCCAAACCCTAAGAAAACCTATTTGCTGAGAAACCTCCTTCACTGATACGAATTACATTTCATTATTTAGATTTTTTTGAAATCCTAAATTAATGGCCCATTTGCTCTTGCACCTTCCCTCAGCATGAAACCAATAGGCCGACAATTAGAGAAATCATCCCACTTGCCATTTTTTGAACACTGATCCTGTGATTTTTCAGCCCTCTGGAGCATCCTTAGCCTCTAAAACTCAGCTGATGGATACAGAGCATTTCCACTCTTTTTTTTGAAGCAAACTCAAGTTTACTCAATGAGTTGAAGTACTCGGGCACTTGACATGGCTTAGTTGGACACAGAAAATATTTGCCATCGTATCATCACCGGCGTGTCATCCTCATCCCATGACCAGATGAGATGGTGGCTCTTCCATGGTCCATCACCGTGAACATTTCAGCTCCAACTGCTGAAAATCCCTTAATGGCTGAGCGAGCGTTTCCCCTCCAGCTGGGCCTTTCCTGGGTGTGCTCCCATTTATTTGGCAACTGCCTCCAAATCTTCACTTGAATTCCTCAACTTTCAAGTCTTGCCCAGAAGGAAAATGTCAGCAGCTCCGGGTTTCCAGGAATCAGAAGAGCTCGGTACCTCTCCATGGGCCTGATTATTTTCCAAAGACTCGTGCTAATTTTCTGATATGATCCCCACCTCTTTGTGAGACACTAAATCCTCATTACTTTTCCTGACCGATGCATTCTAATTAGATCAACACTTTAAAAAAAAAAAAAAAAGGAAGGAGGGGAAAAAAATTCACAATAGCCACAGGACGGCTTTCCATCTCATTAACTCCCTCACTTATTATTTTCATGAAAATTACTGATAAAAAACGTGCATCTCCATTTGCTGGGACCGGGAGCTTTGTCGGCTCATATCTAACATCTCTCTCATCACCCGGGATGTGAGCTGTTGCCATGGCAATGCACAATAATAGAAACTAATAAATTACAAACGAGATGCTCGTTGAGCAATTATTGTTCTCTTTTATGCAAGTGTCTTGCTAATTTTGATCATAAGGAATGCTTCCATAAAGCAGCGAAGGGATAATAAGTCTATTTCTAGAGATTATTAGAATACAGAGTGAGGATGGGGTTTCTTAGATCAATGATTAAGTGGTTTGGTGCTTTCCGGGAACCCAAATAAGAAACGGAACTTTTCTAGGGGGCTTCTCCCTCATCACGTTGGGAGCTTCAAACTCTGCAGCACCTGGAGCTGAGCTACTAAAAACGGTGGTTTTTTCCTTTCCACCACCTTCAAAATGCCCCAAAAGCCCGAAGAAGGCCCCACCACCTGCCTCCTTTTTGGGGAGAACCCCAGGAGCTGCGTGGGTTATTTTGGGTTTGCGGCGGTTATTTCTGGTGGGATTGTGCAACCCTAAATTCCATTTTTCTGCCCCAAAAACCACGTGTCTGAGAGAGAGAAATCCCCTAGGGGAACACGATATAGCATCAAGTTTTTTGGGGTGCAACCAGCCAAGATTTATTCCCTGCACTGCCGATGCACGTGAAAACCCCAACCCATGGGCAGCTTCTTCTCTGAATACTGAGTCACAGTCCCTTATTTTGCCCCAAAAGCCACCAAGGTTCAGCTTGGTTTGGCTACTTGAGTTGATATTTCTGCAGTTCTCAGGCATTTCCTTGTACTCTTCCACTTTGCTTGAGGCACCAAATGTCTTCTTCTCCCAGCTAAAATCCAAATCATGCAAAAGAAGAAGTCAAGGGAATGTTGGTCATGCTGGGGGAGAACTGCAAGATCTGCTGAGACACAAAAAGGAGCAGTGAAGCCAGAAAGGGTTATCTGAGACCCGAAAATCTGTGGAGCTTCCTTGAAACAAAAAGGGAAAGAGAAGCAGTGAAGAAAACCTTGATGTTTCTGTCCCTCCTGCCAATAAATAGCATTTTTTCATGACAAAATGCAACTTTCTTGTTTATATTCCCATACACTTGCACGGCTCCCTTCCCGTCGCATTTAATTGCTGCAACATCAGAGTTTAGGAGTCCTTCACTCTCTTTTGCAGAGCCACAAACACTGGGGTCGCAGTTCTGCCAACCCATGAAAAAAAGGACATAAAAAAATTTAAGATAAAGAAAAAAACCTCACCACAACATCATTTATTGCATTCTATGAGCAAGATACAGGATTTGTTTTTTAATTCTTGGGGGTGGACTCTGAAGACTTTTCAGGAGGCCACAACTCCTCTAGAGCAAGTCTGAAACCTTGCTGGCCCAACTCCCTGTCGGCCAATGTGCAACAGTGGTGATTAGAGAGGAATTTTAAGGCATTACCTGGGGGTGGAGGCTGATGGAGGAGGGGTTGGGGGAGTAGGGCCCCCCCAGGTCATTCCTGAGTAGGTTGTCGCTGTGCATCTTGGTTTTGAGGCAGGTGATGTAACGGTTGCAAAAGTCCTTGCACAACTCATTGACCTTCTCCAGCTCCAGGAGGTGGATGCGCAGCACCTGGATCGCCTTCACCATCTATGCAAGGGCACAAAGTTAAAATCAATATTCTCCCCCAAAATCTAACATGATCCCTACAGCAGAATGAAATTAATTTCCTTTCTCAACACACCAAAAAAATCAATATTCTTGCCCAAAACTCACCCCAGAGCCCGTCTCCCTGCATATCTGCATTTCTTTCCCTTGCCCATCAATCATAACCCTGGAATCCAAGAGGAAAAAATTCACCAAATTCGCCGTTGCCTTCATGGGAATTGCTCCCCATGCCCAAAAAAAAGTATAAGCCAAACTCCTCGTTGTTGAAAAGTGTTTGGTTATTCTCTGGAGGCCACTTCTTCTAACAAGATTACGGGGCTGCAACTCAGCCGTGAGCTGCTGCCGGTGCAAAGCCTGGGCCTCATTAAAACGTACCCCATAAACCTTAAAAAATTTACACATAAAACATTCCTCTCACCGAGCTGAAACCTTAAGTTTTACAGCCGCTGTTTGAAATCTTGCATAATATATAAAATTTCAGCTATTCACTCCGGGGCAATAAATCCGGTTTTATGTAACAAAGCGTCTTTGCATTTCAAAGGGTGTTTTTAACTTGCAAATTTTAGTGGTCATCTTTACAAACTGCAAGTTGCCATGGTTGGGAAACATCCTGAAAAATCCAGGGCCAAACTCCAGTGGCAGCTCCACGAGAGAGAAAGTGAATTTTTGGTTGGTGAACAACAGGGGTGATGGGTTGTGGCTGGAAAGATCTTTTATTTAGCTTTTTTTGTTGCTTTTTGCTATTTTTTTCTGGGTTTTTTTTTCCCCTCCTCCGCAGTTGACGCAGGCGAAGCACAAGGTGGAGGTGTCGTGCCCGGGATTTCCGCATCCTCCCAGGGCTCACCGGCCATGAAAGTCAATATTCAAGGGCAAAGGCAAGAAGACCTGACACATATATGTAAAAAAATAAATCTCTCAATTATCTCAGCTCATTTGCTTAGGGTCTCATTTTATGTCCCTGCTCCGCTGCGTCGTATATCTGTCCGGATAAAGAGTTACAGTCCGATGGCGTACGTGCGCGGGGTTGTAAAAAATACAGATGCTGAATTAATTGACTGTGTGGCACTCGGCAGCTGATTGAGTTGATAATGGTGAGATCTGACCTTTTTCTAATTTCTAATTATGTGCATCTTGGCAGTGAGGAATACATGACTCTTATTCTAATGATGGCTAATGCCACTGGCCTTTTCATCCCTGCTTCGCCATCGCCGCTTTCTGGCAAACCGGTGGCGTTAAAAAAAAAACCAAAACGCAACACCCAAAAAATAACAACAGCAAAAAAAAGGACATTGTATACAGGGGGAAAGTGTCAGCTCAAGGACAGGTTGAAATGTTGAGTTTTGAGCATTGCAAGACTTTTTAAGCTAAAATTCCCTTCAACTAGTGCCTCCCACCAACAGGAATGAGCTTCTCCAGCATCACAGTAACCATCTCCTCTATCTTGATGCAGGTTGCCCACACTGAGGTGGACGGCTCCTCCTTTTTTGGAGGAGTTCTGGGCATTGGATAGAATATAAACATCCAGCTGTGTACTAGAACTCTGGCAAACCCCCATACACAGAGATGCAGAAAGACACAGCAAGAGATACAGATACCTGTGAATGTGGATGTATCAAGTGCTGCAAAGTTATACATGGGATCAATCCAACTGCCCATGGCCAAATTTCACCTTGGCAGCAAGAGCTGCTTCGGAATATGCCCAAAAACCACGATGGGTGTGCTGTGGGGGTTCTAAAAACATTTTAGAAACCACAATAAACTCAGCCAGGGTGGATAAATTTCCTGCACTATTTGCTGGTGATGGTTCACCTTGAGATGTACAGAAATAGGTTTTCCTTTCCCAAAATTTAAAATTTTTTTCTTCACCTGGCTCTATTTCTCTCCTCCTGCTAGGCCATGACACCCATTTTTATGCAATTTAATGCAATGGGGGTTTGTTGGTGCACGTCAGCATTTGTTCAGTCCAAAAACAAATAATCCAAAACATTGGTTGGGTTGTTTTTGGTTTTTTTTGATTGCTTTTCCCAGAGCGATTTCTGTTCTTGACTACCAGTTATTGCAAAATGGGTTTAGCAATATGCAAAAGGGGGCTTTGCATGGCCTGCAAATTTTTTGGAGGGCATTCCGCAGACTCTTGGCTTAGGGATGTTAAAAAACTCTCCTCCGCAAGCTGAAATCAGGCACAAACATGTGGGATTTTACTTCACCTTGAAATCATCTCTCGCTTTTTAAAAAAAAAAAACCAGTAGTTCTTGCTCCTAGATGAGTTTTGCCAGTTCTTCCCTTTGGGAGACGTCATCATTCAAAATCACCTCCCTGATAGCTGCAATACTTTAAAAAAGTAGCCTGTGAATTGCCTGAGTTTGCTTCTTTTCGGGGGTGGAAATCCCTCTGCTGCTCGTCCCAGGGGACACATAACCCCCAGGGAAGGTGTTCTGCTGTTTGCATCATCAGAGGTGCACAGAATTGCCTCTTCAGACCTTGACAATTTGCTTGTCAGAAATGGTGGCATCAGAATGGTGCCACGAACTTGTCTACCCACATGTTTGCCATGGAGACCACGTCTGGATGCTTTCTGGACAAAATAATGGGATTTGGGGATATTTCCTGAGGTCCACACAAGAGAAATCCCAGGCAGAGTCTTCTGAGACACCTTCCAGCAGCAATGGATGCAGTAGGAAATTTGAGTTTCTTCTGAGACACCTTCCAGCAGCAATGGATGCAGTAGGAAATTTGAGTTGATGAGACAGAGAATCCACCAAAGCCGGTCCAAGTGTTCCAAACCGTTGACATCCATCACCTTGTGGAAAAAGGAATTCTTCTGCTCTGCTTCTGGGACAGGAGCTGGCCACGGCACTTCAAACCAGATGGTGCCAGATGAGAACGCTGCCACTATGGCAGGTGGCACTGAGCAGCAGTAATTCCTACAGGGACTGCAAGTTTGGGGGCACAAACCGGCCAGCGATCTTGGCTGCTTTCAGGAACCTCGTTGACCCCATGGAGCTTGTGTGGGAAAATTAGCCAAAAGGGGGCAGAGGGGTTGTTCTTACACGGGATCTTCTGGAAAATGTCTCGGAGAAGGTCCTGGAGAAGGTTTCACAAGGTCTGTGGAAAACATTGCCAAGATGACCAACACTACAGAGCCCAAGGACATGGTGGTAGATCTTCATTTGTTCCTCACCCCCTACCTTTTCAACACCCCCCAAAATCATCTGCCAAGCCCCAGCTGCCTGTACCAGGTTGTCCAGCTCGGGGTCATCACTGAAGAAGGGCTTGTGCTCCTGCTCCTGCTGGTGGACAAAGTTCTCAATGTCGACATCGAAGCTGGCCGAGGTGATGCACTCAGAGCCCTGCGTCGCCTGCTCACACTTCTCAAAGAGCAACGTCAGCAGTGGGAACAGCGGGTGCCTGCAGAGGACAAAGGAGACCACACATAACGCCCACTATTTTAGGTCCCATGTCCATCTTTATCCCACATCATTTATCCATCCATCCCACATCCATCCATCCATCTATCCATCCATCATCCATCCATCCATCCATCCATCCATCCATCCATCCATCCCACATCCATCCATCCATCCATCCCACATCCATCCATCCATCCATCCATCCATCCCTCCATCCATCCCTCCATCCATCCATCCATCCATCCATCCATCCATCCATCCATCCATCCGTCCGTCCGTCCGTCCATCCATCCATCCATCCATCCATCCATCCATCCATCCATCCATCTCCTCCCAGTCTGTAAGAACCTAGTGGTGCAAACCTCACTCCCTGGTCACACTGGAAGTGCTCCCTCTAGATCTCTTTCAGCAACAAAAAAAAAGCTTAAAAATTGTGAAATTCACTGTCTCCTCTATCAGGCAATGACTGGTTCCAATGTCTTGGTGTTTTCCATCATTGCACCAAAGTCAGCATTTCCTAAACAGGCAAAAAGGCCATGTCTTGGACATAGCCAAGATGTCCTGCAGCCATCTGCTGTCCGAGTAGCTTTTCCTTTCAAGGATGGACATCAGCACCTGCTCGTCGATGGTAATATTTCACCTCAAAATGTCTGTGTTGGTTGGAGTTGATGGATGGGGACTTCTATCTGCCTGCAGCATCCTATGGACCAACCTTGTTATGGGCTGCTCCTCCACCAAGAGGTCTCTTTGCACCTCTGACAAGTCCACAAAGATGGGTCAAATCCCACTTCTTTCTTACCATGAGATCTTGAAAACAAAGATTTACAGTTCTTCTTGAAATTCACAAATCTCTCCAATGATGACCCTGAATTGATGCAACATAAAATGCAAATACACGTACAGCACCAAAGCACGTGGACACTGCGGGGATGAAGACCACGGCTTAGTGCCAGCCTCAATAAGCCTCTCCAGCTCAGTGCAAATTAAAACCAAAAGTGTTTTATGGAGTCTTTCCGGGCAGAAGCACAAAACGCTCCTGCAGGAATGGTGTCCCACAGCACTCCAGTTACCCGAGCACAATGGGCTTGGCTCCACCATTTTATCTCCAAAAGATGGCCCAAAAGATGATTATGAATCACTTCCTTACAGCCTTTCTGAGTGGGCGTGAGGCGAAGGGGTTAAACCCCTTGGCTAAGTCTTCATTTGCAGCCGCTAATACCACCGCATATTATAGTTTAATCTGTCCTGATCCTGGTTTAATGCAAGATTCACCGAGGCTGGAGTAGAGAGTGGCGAGGGGGGGAAATCATTTCATAATTCCAGTAGCCCCGCTGGAGCTCAGCCAAGGGATATGAAAGGCAAATTCCAGGCGGCAGGTCGAATTATTGGGACTTATGAACTGGTGGCACCGCAGCAGGCGCCTGCTGCCATTTCCAGAGCCGCTCCATCCGTTAGGAGCAGAGGCATGGAATTAGCCCAAGGATGGGGGTCTGGGGAGGGGAGAGGGGGATTGCAGCCCCCGAGCAGTTTGTAGCCCCTTTTCTTTCAGGGGTCGCGTTGACCAAGGGGGGATTAAGGCCGTTGCCAGCATCACCCCGTGCTCCTCAGCATTGATAACAGGGGCAGTGCTGCTATGGGCCCCCAGGAATGTTTTTGGGGTTGGCAAGGAGTGGGAGGGGGAGGCACATGGCTGAGGGGAGAAGGGTTTGCTTTTCAGCCGAAAATGAAATGGAAGGAAAAATTTAAAATTCAAGGTGAAATAAAAAGAAATGAAGAACAATCCAATCCAATCCAATCCGTCGATAAATAAAAATCAAATTAAATGAAACAAAAGAAGAAAATAAACAAAAACGCCAAACAAAATAAAATAACATTAAACAAAATTTTAAAAAAACCTAAAAACTAAAAACAAAACAAAAAAACCAAAAAAAAAAAAAAAAAAAAACCAAAAAAAAAAAAAAAGGTAACTCAAGGGGAAATGAGGGGGCCAAGACCCCCAGGGACAGGTTAAGGGAGGGCACTGAGGGCACTCTCTGAGTGCAATCTCAAGGAGCACTGGAATTTGGGGGTTTGCCATGAGATTTATGCTGAATTGTTGTGGAATTTGGGTTTTTTTTTCATTTTTGCATGAGGAAAAAACCATCCCAAAGCACCGTTTTCTCCATTTCCAGCCTTTCTGTGGCCACACCATGCAAAGGACGGCCCACCGTGGCAGGTGGAGGTTGTGGCATAAAAACTGGGAGCTGGAGCCCCTTTTTGCTATGAAATTTGCAGGGGGGGATAGATGGATATCCAGGACGCACAGGGGAATCAGGAGGATTTTCCCCACTGTGGGTGTTACAGAGGTGGAAAACCACCCCGATGGCACGAAGGAGAGTTTTGGGGTAGAAAAATCTGCTTTTGCTGATGATGGTTTTGCAAAAAAAACCTGGTTTGTTGAGTTGGGTTGTTTTTTTTTTTGCCAGGGAATCCTCCAAATGAAAGGGCTGAACCAGCCCTGACATTTTCCTGCAGGAGAGAGGTCGTTTGCAGCCACTAATAAAAAGGATTCGACACGGGCTAATAAAGAGGAATGAATTCCTCTAATGGCCTAATTTCCCACCTTCAGCCGGGTTCGAGCCAGCAGCACAGGGGGCACATCAGAACAGGAATTTTTTTCTTTTTCACCCCTTTTCCCCTAAAAAAAAAACCCCAAACAACCCAAAATGAAACAACAAAAAAACAAAACAAAACAAAACAAAACAAAACAAAACAAAACAAAAAACTCACAAAAAGCCCCCCACCAAACTTAACACAAAGAAATCCAGCCATTTCCCACTTGGAAAAATCCAATTTGTGGTGCTCGGGTGGTTTAAGCATCATTTCCCTTCAGGAGCATCATCTTTTCTGGTCCAAAATCCATCGGGAAGTCCCAGCCCCGCTGTTGCATAAAGTCAGGAAAACACTTTAGCTGGGAGCAAATTGCAGACGAGAAGTGACACTGCTGGACCCGTCCCTGCCAAGCTGCTCCCACACCAAGAAGTGCGGGGAAGGATTTCTTTTTTTCCCTTTTTTTCTATTTTTTTAACGGGTGATAAACCTCCTGCTAGGGCATAAAACCCGGCGGGGTGACTTGTCCATCGGATTTTATATTTCCCATCACACTTTCCCAGCAATTTCCTTCCAGCTTGATCGACCGACGCTTCCAGTGCCTTCTGCCTCGGTGCAATTATTGAAAATTAACAAAAATCCATCGGTTTGGGTGGAGGGAAATGGACCTAGGAGGGCTAAGAAAATCCTTGTGTGCATTTGATACCCACAGACATATCCATCATCCATTTTCACCACTGGATAGGGGAATACTCAGCAAAAAAAAAGGTTAATTTTATGTAAATATATAATACATTTCATAAATATATAGTGGGGTGTATTTATTTTATATAAAAACGTATTTGTGGGGTTGTTTTGGCCAGTACCCAAAAATAACCAACCAGGTTTGGGCAGTAAGTGCACACATGGAAGTAGACAACAAATTTCCCCCCACTTTTTGGGGGGGGGAACACCTCCCATAAGGTGTTTTTTGCATGGCTTTGACCTTCCAATCAAGGCTGTGAAAACTCCAAGGGTGAGGTTTGGTTTTTTTTCCTTTATCCCACAAATGCTGCAGAACTCCTCACGGAAGGGCAAAAAGAAGGTGGTTTTGTCCTCAAATGGCTTCTTTTGCTTTGAGGAAATGATTTCCATCCTTGGGAGACCTGCAGCGAATAATCCTTTGTGCTTTCCTGGGAAAGGGTGAGTTCATTCCATGCTTTCATCCACCTTTTCAGACCTTTCAGCCTTGTGCTATTTGAATACTTGGAGTACAAATATTTGAATTCGTTCAAGTCCGAGCTGCAATTTTTTCATTCACAAGCCCCCACAGCCCTGGTCATTGATAGGAGGTTAATCCTTAACCTTAAAATTTAATCCTAAATAGATTAGAATACTCTTACATCATTGCTACATGTTCTAATATTGTAAATGATCACCTATCACTTGTATAATTACACATTACTTATATAATTACACTATTTACACCATTAGAATATTACTTACAGCAGTTATACAATAACATTACTGCATCTATTACAATATCAAATATTATCAACCCCAAACTGACAGAAAAGGGACTGGATCCATCCCTTGCCCATCACTGCCCACATCCTGCACAGATGCACGAACTGCCTGCTTCAGGTTAATGTGTGACTTTCCTCCTTGTGCACCCCAAATCACACAGCTTTGCCCCCCAAAAAGGTTAATTTGGGGGGGGGGTTCTTTGAGGGTGACTATTTTGGAGGGGCAGACATGCTGCAGAGCAAAGTCCACGAAGGAGCTCCATCGCTGTGCATTATAATCAATGGTTATTATTGCTAAAAAGGAGCTAATTGCTAATTCCCCCCTTCCTGTGTGTTAATTAATGCATTAGAAGAATAGCAGATTAATAATGCATAATAACAACGAATGCATCAACGAGCCGATCCAGCAACCGATGCATTAATTAATGCATCGCTGAATTGCTGCAATAATCCTGCATTTTAACAACGAAACCATTAATTAAAACGCATTAATGACTGCAATTATCTGGCATCACCTGTAGACAGCCCTCTTGTCGGCCTCCAGCTGCGCCTGGGGGTCGCCGCCCGCAGCGGGCACCGGCGTGTTGGCAGCCGCCGCTGGCGTGGTGAGATGCACGGGCTGGGCTTTGCTGGGCTGCTGGGCGGTGGCCGTCATCTGGGGAGGGCAGGCAACGAAGGAGAGAGGAAGAAAAGAACACCAAATCAAAGAAAAATAGGGCTCGTTGTACTTTTCTGCACGGAATTTTGGAAGTTCAGGATGCAGCGCTCTGTTGGGGCTCTGGGCAGGATGGTTTGGGGGAGGTAAAACGTGCACAGGCGTTTTATCTTTGCCTGGAAAGAGAAGGCTTTGGTTTTTGCCACTTTTTCCCCCACTTTTTCCACTTTTCACCAGGGGAAAATACAGAAAAAAGTCCCCCCCTCTTTATTGTGCAGGGTAATTTAGGAAGGGTTGTTTCACATGAGTCCCAGATTAAATCAGCTGCAACGCTGTGGTTTGCCAAGAGTTTTTTCA
The DNA here is from genome assembly GCA_013397865.1 of Struthidea cinerea. Taxonomy (NCBI): domain Eukaryota; kingdom Metazoa; phylum Chordata; class Aves; order Passeriformes; family Corcoracidae; genus Struthidea; species Struthidea cinerea. Next base: position 174,375 of record VZTI01000010.1, on the reverse strand, counting down.
AAGCAGGTATTACTGTCTAGACACAGTCATTTTCAATTTTATCCCAAAATTAGGTGAGCCTCATCCAGCTCACCAAGCCCAGCAATGAGTCACCTTGGAGCTGTGAGAGGAGAGCCAAAAAATATCAAACTTTTTTTGGTGCCCGTGCCCAAATCACGCAGCCTCAGCCCCGGTGCTGCCAACGTCACTGTGCAAGAAATCATCCTGCCACAAAGGTTGCTCTTGTTTTAAAAATGGCCAGGATTTTAGGTAAATATCAACCTTTAAGATGGGAGATGCAAATCCCTGAGCATCCCTCCAGCATCACCCCAAAAGTGCCACCCTCTGGAACAGGGTAAAAGCTGTTCAGGGGCGGTTTTCACTTAAAACTGTAAAATCCATTAAAAAAAAATTCCGAATGATTTGCTGGCAGCCTTCAGACAGGTCCAGGGCTTTGTGTTATCGTCACCAGATTCCATTAAAAAAATTTCAGGGAGAATTTGAAACAATTTGGGCTCGAATGCATCAGCAGCACCCCAAATCCAGCGGCTTTAGCCTAAAATCCCAGCGGAAAATTATTGCAAAGTGGTTGGTTCGCCTGCTTCTCTGTTGAAATTTGTCCAAAAATTAGTATTTGCCTATTTTTACTGGTAAATGTTCGGTTCTCCCTCAAGGCACGGAGCAAAAGGAAGCTCTGGCTCTTGTTAAACATCATATATATAATTTATTTATTGTCTAATATACTTATTTCTGTGTCTCTATATAATTATATATTATCTATATTTATATAATGTTCCTTCCTGCCTGTGTTTTGACATAATATATATTATTTATCTGTCTGATACACTTCCATGTTTATTCCAGTGTTTATATAGGAACAGGCTTATACATAGTTTTTATTTATTTGTCTAATATGCCTCTTTTATTTGTGATTATTAATATAGAAAAATGTTCATATTCACAAATGATGGCACCATTAATTAATGTAAATGTGGATATATGTCTATTTATACACGAATATGTAAAACTTTGTAAACCCAAGCTGGACCAAAATCATGACACCTTTTGCTTTTAAAATGTTTGCCTTTAATATCTCCTGCCTGACCTTTTGCTGTCGCTTTTTTCCCACTTCTTTTTCTTTTCAATCTCCTTTATTGTTCATAACTCCAAAGTTGGGCTCCAGCACCTGCAAATTCACTTGGCGCTATTTAATTTCCAACCCTCCCAACAGGTTCCATTTCTGTCCCTCTTCCCTTCCCTGGTGCTAAAGAAAGGAGGGAAATTTGGGCTTCACTTCCCCTTCTGACCCCAGCAGTTCGGATTTCTCTTTTTTCCCCTCCCCATTTTCCATTTCAAACCAAAATGCCAGCAGGTCCGGGGATGCTCCAGCCACGCCACTGCACATCTCCTCATCCTCCTTCCCTTTTCCCCCTTTTTTCTCCCTATTATCTCCGTGGAAAATTACACTGATGCAGGGAAAAATGGCTTTTTCCCCCAACATTTTCCCCTTTTTTTTAATCCCCCCTCATCACACTTATTTACCAGGATTCCAAAGCCCTTTCTGCATCCTGCCAAGCTGACTGTTTCCAGCCAAGTCTGCAACTAATTGAGCTATTACCAAAAAAAAAAAAAGCCTCCTTTGGGGCTGCTCCGAAGCCATTACCTCACCTCGGAGTAAAGAAAAGAATAAAAAATAAGTCAAAATAATTCCAAGTGCACGGAAAAAGAGGTGAGAGGATGCTGGGATGGGGGGGATTTGCAGCTGCATAGGGAGGAAGGAAAACACGGAGCCAAAAATGGCCTTTGGGGGAGCAGGTGGGGATAGGAAAGGAGGGAAAAGGCAGCAGGTTCCTGGAAGTGGGAAAATGGGGAAAAAGGGGGAAATGTTTGGGTATAAAACTCGTAAACGTTGATAAAAAATGCAGGTGGGTTTTGGTTT
>VZTI01000010.1:146185-165880 GCA_013397865.1 Struthidea cinerea | reverse complement strand
AAGAGGATAAAAGTGGGAGACAGCTGTTGCCAATAGCAGTGTATTTATCTTGGGGGAAACAAATGCACTCAGGCACTGTAAATATCCAGGAGAGCGTCTGGTGGCCACAGGAGAAGCTGGACAGGTGCTTCACGTGGGAGCCCCCAGCCATGAATCTCAGGATGCCAGGGCAAAGCTCTCAGCCCCATGGATTCATTGGCAGCCAGCGCAGGCGAGGGTTGAAAGCTGCTATTATGTGCATTAACCCTTTCTTATTTTTTGCATTTTTTATTTTATCCATGAATCCCCTCTCTTTTCTTTCTCTCTTTCCCCCACTCCTTAAATTAATTTGTCTGTGTGAGCTCTTGACTATGGGCATCCAGACATCGGAAGGAGCAGAGCATCACCAAACCCCTGCCAACTCCTGGCAGCCCACCTCAAGGTAATGTTCAGATCTTGGGTGAGGAGTGAGTTCTGGGGATCTGGAGATCAAGGAGGGCAGGAATTGCAGCCAACTCCTGCGGGATTTGCGCAGAAGAAAGAAGTGGTGAGCAATAAAACCCATAAAGGCTCTTTCATTTCCGGAAGCAGCAGTACTTCACATTTTGGCAGCGACTCGAGATCAAAGTATCCTAAATTTCCTTATGAAATAAAATTATTTCAGCTATCCCTGAAATGTTGCCATTACGTTGGAAATGTATTTCCTGAAGAGCTCGTGCCTATCTAAAAGACTCGCAGATTTATAGGCTGGGGTTTTTTACCAGCAATATATTACATCCTTTTTCAAGTCAAAATAATTAAAGACTAAGTTGAAAAGTTGGGTTGGTTTTTTTTTTCCATGTGGTCACTGATGCCTTAAAACACTTAAAAAACCAAAGTATTGTCAGTCACCCACCACCCTCCAGGTGCATATGACCTCCTTGATTCATAAAACAGCCATAAACCCATATTAGAATGGTTAGGGCGAGTTAGAATTAGGGTTGAATAAAAAAAAAAAAAAAAATTAAAAATCCCTTTTATGGACTCTACATCACTCTTTTCAAAGCAAAATGTTAATATTCAATCTGTAAAGCACAATTCTTGTTTCTGAACCAGTGGGAAAATGGGGATCACCTTTTCTAGCTCATTGAGAAGCTTCTGCCCCACAGCAACACCTGCAATTGACAATGGAGGATTCAACAGGAGAAGTCAGAAAATCAACTTTTCAGGCATTTCTTCTTCTCCAGCTGAAGCATCAAAACTTTTAGAGCTACCCGAGGATGTTTTTTCCCAGCCACGGAAGGTATTTTTCTGTTTGAAGGGAAGATTGCCTTTTGTAAAGGGGATTTTTCTGGAGAGGGGATGCTGTGAGATTTGCAGCGCCGCCGCGGCAGTCACGCTCTCTCCGCAGCAGGCTGCGAGTTTTTTATGTCACCGTCTTCACAGAGGGCTCGTGCAGGCTGAAGTTGATGATATATGCGTTCAGCTAAGTTAAAATGAAGAAATATAGCAGAGGAGGGAGGGAGAGGGTCCTCCAGAGGACGATACGTCTCACTCGGATCCGCCAGGACAGGCTCACTCTCGGCGGGTGATGCCAACTCTTGATTGGCCATAAAGCGAACTAAGAGTGACCCTCTCCTCTTGAATGTCTCGTTTCTACCCACAAATCTTCACCTTTTTTGCTTGTTTTTACCAAAATTCACGCATTACCCTGAAAGATGAAGACCAGCTTTTCACACCATTAAAGGAAGTGCCTTATGCCACCCTGAGCTTATTAAAAATAAACCAAATGCTATTAAATGGTCAAAACCAGAAAAGCAACCAATTTTTCAAGACGTTACCCATTCTGGGCCATTCCTCCACGATCAAGGTTGCTCCCAAGTAAGCTCCTGTAACACCTCACCTGGGGAGATCAGGAACATTTGTGCAACAGATACCACTGTGCCACCAAATAGTTCAAATTTAAGAATATATGGTAGCCAAATTTCCCCAGTCCAATCCCAGGAGGTTTCCTTGCCCTGGGAACGTCTTTTGCTCTTGGCCAAGACACTGGATTTATTAAATGCTGCCCTTTGTACCCTTCCCAGCATCCCGATATTAGTCATGGCCCGGTAAAAAAAGGAGAAATCAAGTCTGTGTTTCTGCTACAAGCAAGGGTTAAAGCAGAGAGTGATTTGCTATTTCTGTGGAATAAACTCTAGACCAGAGCAAATCCCTTCTCTATTTTTCTCCTAAGAAAGCAGTTGGTCAATACATAAGCACTGGGATGAAAGGGAGAGGGAATGCCAAAAAAAACTCCTGCCAAACCCTGGTTTGGAGTGTCACTGGATGGACCCCTGAGCACCAGGAAAAGGAGCATTTATTTCTTTCATATTTTCATCTAGGTATTTAAATTTTTTTTGTTCAATATTTACATGTATTTATTTGTTATTTGTGTTTATTGATTTAACATTGCCCAATCCTCCTCCCAACTTCAGTTCCACAGAAAGGATGGAGCTGCTTCAGTGGATTTCTGATGAGAACAACAATTACTGCTAAATATTTCTCTCCTCTCCAAAGATACCCATCTCTGAAAGGCTCCGGGGATATCTCTGCAACATAAACATGAGAATAAAACCTGCAAGAGCCAGTCAGAGCTTTAGTAGACAAGGTTAATGTACCTTGAACAGCAGCATTAAACAACTTTGCTCATTTTTTAAAGTGGAGAGCTGAGATACCTACGTACATTTTAAAGTGTTATTTTTATAGGGGAAGACCATTAAAGCACCTTCCAAAACAAACTGGCACAGGGAAACATCAAAGAAGCTTCTTCAAAGTAACCTGAGAATACTTGAATTTTGTGCAACCCAGCCCTCTGCCCAAGAAAAGTTCCCAAAAGAGCAAGTTGTGATTTTTTTCAGCAAATCAAAAAGCTTTGAAGTGTAGCTGAGGAACCCCAAAAATGCAGAAACTTCCTCTTGCTGGGCATGAAATGTCCAAAAATATTTTCTGGTTCCCTTGTAAAAAATAGGGAGCAGAAGAATTTTCCAACAGTTCTTCTCTGAGAGCAACTCCCTCTGAATAATTTATGTCCAAAGTCTAAAGTCTTGCCCTGTGCTTTCGAACCTGGGCTTGTGTTCTTCATTCTCCATCGCAGCCTAACTCCATGAGTCAGGAACCACTGAGCAGCCACATTTCCATCATGCAAACACCAAATCTCAAACCCACGCTGGCAACGAGAAGGTCACAGAATCACAGAATAACCTGAGCTGGAAGGGACCCACAAGGGCCATCAAGCCCAGCTTCTGGGCCTGCACAGCACCATCCCCAAGAGTCACACCACACGCCTGAGCCTTGTCCAAATGCTTCTTGAGCCCTGGTAGCCTTGGGGCCATGACCACTGCCCTGGGGAGCCTGCTTGTAGGTGCTAAAAAGCCAGAAGCTGAGAAATTCTTCAGCCTTTTCTCACTATTCTGTGAGCAGACTGTCTTTCCTATGTAAACTATTTTAAACAAGGTCACAGTTCCATAAACTTCTTGCACCCGCAGGCTGTTTTGCAGGATTGTTGTGGCTTTGACTTTGAAAATATTTTGGAATAGGTATCTATGGCCAAGGAACCAATTACCTATTGCCACTCAACACACTTTTTGCGATCTATCCTATAAAAGTAGTTAGAAAATTATTAAAGTGCTTCCACTTGTTCATAAGCCTGGACTCTGTGTCATGTTCTTTATGCGTCTCGGACATAACAGCGACACCTGCTCTGTGCCCAACCACCCTCTGGGTGAAGAACCTTTCTTTAATATCCAACCTAAGCCTCCCCCGACACAACTTCAGGCCACTCCTTTGGGTCCTGCCACTGGGCACCCCAGAGAGGAGATCAATGTCTGCCCCTCCTCTTCCCCGCATGAGGAAGTTGTACACTGCCATGAGTGTCCCCTCAGTTTCCTCCAGGCTGAACAGACCAAGAGCCCTCAGCTGTTCTCGTGCAGCTTCCCCTCAAGACCCTTCACCACCTTCGCTGCCCTCCTTTGGATGCTCTCTGACAGTCCGATATCGTTCTCATGCTGCTGTGCCCAAAACTGCCCAGAGGACTGCAGGTGAGGCCACCCCCGTGCAGAGCAGAGCAGGACAATCCCCGCCCTCACCCAGCTGGCCATGCTGGGCCCGAAGTCCCCTAAAACAAGAACGTCCCTCCTGGCTGCCAGGGCACTGCTGACTCAAATTCAACTTTCCATCAACCAGGACCCCCAGGTCCCTTTCCGCAGAGCCGCTTTCCAGCATCTCATTCCTTTGTCTGTCTGTACTTCCAGGGTTGCCCCATCCCAGGCGCAGAATCCACGGCCACTTTTGGTAAGCAGAACTGGCGCTGCGGGATGAACCGAACGCCGGGTTAAGGCGCCCGATGCCGACGCTCATCAGAGCCCAGAAAAGGTGTTGGTTGATCTAGACAGCAGGACGGTGGCCATGGAAGTCGGAATCCGCTAAGGAGTGTGTAACAACTCACCTGCCGAATCAACTAGCCCTGAAAATGGATGGCGCTGGAGCGTCGGGCCCATACCCGGGCCTCCCGCGTGGCAGGCGAGAATTCTACCACTGAACCACCAATGGAGTGGAACTTCACGGGGATGGCCCAGTCCTCCTCTAATTTGTCAAGGTCTCTCTGCAGGGCCTCCCCGCCTTCGAGGGAGTCAACAGCTCCTCCCAGTTTTGTATCGTCTGTGAACTCGCTGAATGTCCCTTCCAGTCCTGCGTCCCAGTCATCTACGAAGACGTTGGAGTGGCCAGGGTGGGGGATGGAGCCCTGCAGAGCCCCGCCAGCGGCAGGTTGCAGGTCTGATGTCACCTCGTCCACCCTTGGGGCCCGACCCCTGAGCCAGTTGCTCGAACACGCTTACCCAGCTGTGGGCCGCACATCTGTGCAGAGGACACTGTGGCAGATGGCACTGAAGGCTCCATCCCCAAGGTCCCTGCCAGGCTAGAAAGAGCTCCTCGGAGGGCAAAAAAGGCGATGGCAAAAAATTTGATGAATTTTGAAGACATGAGCTGGAAGAAGTGTGGGTCTGAGGTGAACGAGGTGCTGGGAAACTCTAAGATTTGTGAATTCTACAAAACTTCTGTTCCAAGACCAAAGATGACATCAGCGCTGTTGCTTGAGGATGGGTAGCTGAGAAGAAACACGCTCAAAAAATGTCTTGCTCTGCAAAAATTTACCCATCATTCAAGTTTTTCCATTCCAAACTGACAGCTGCAGTCCTTCACCAATGTCCTGGTTTCAACCAGGATAAAGTGAATTTTTTACAGTAGCTGGGAGTAAATCTCAGCCTGAACTCAACATGATGAGGAAATTGGGGTCAAAAAAGGACTGGAAAGTGTTCATGGTGTGAGACAGGCTAAATTTTTTTCACAACTTTTTCTGCACAATGACAGAAAGTATGGCCTGGCCTCGGAGGCGCATCTCATGGTCAGAGGGGCTTCAGGAGGAGGAGGAAAGTGGAAAGTTTTGTGCCTGGAAACTGGGGAGACCAACACACAGTGGAGAAAGCCAAGGGAAACCAAGTTGCTCCTCAGAGGCCTTCGGGACGGGTGATTTCTACCATTAACCACTCAGAGTGATGCCAGCCCAGTGCTCCAGAAGGCAATCAGGTGGGCACCCACCATCACATCTTTCTGTGCCTTGAAAGGAAGCTGTCTGGACCTTGCTGGCACAGTTTGCTGAGTTCAGGTTTGGTCTCCTTGCTGGAGAGATACTTCCAGGCCAGGTTGCACTTGTGTCCTCCACAGACACACGCTCATGTTCTCCACAGCTCCTCCAAAGAGAACAACCGAGGGCACACAAAATCCATGGCAAGGTTCCGAGCCCTTCCATGCAAGCACTGGGCAGCTCACTTTGAAATGCAGACTGGAAACAGGGCATAGAGGCAGGGAGGATCCCCCCAAAAAATGGTCATTGTGGGGACCCCTGTCCCCCCCACACTCACCAGAAAAGTAATTTCAAAGTGAACCCAAGCTGTACCTTTATCGGACTAAGGAGATATTCAGCACTTCTCTCATCGTGTGGTTTTTGTTTCGGCTGAAGCAAGGTCACCAGCAGGAATCAGGGCTTAAAGGGCAGCCCGGAGGAAATAATCCTCCCCTTATTGGCTGCTTCTTATTAAAAGGGACTTTCAGAGGAGGCAAGACTCACAAGAAAAGGCTCAAAGGAAAGACGCTCTGCTGCGCCATGGGCCAAATGAAGGTTTGGGGTTCTTCCCTGAGAAGCCCCCACCCCAATATAACCAGTTCAAGAAGAAACCAGGCACTTCTGCAGAATATTTACACAAATTGAAGGCGCCACTCCCGTTTTCAGTGACCAAAGATTTCTCTTTGCTCCTACAGGAGGGAAGTTGTAGCCAACAGGGTTTTATTTTCTGCGTCACCTGCCGGGTGCCCTGGTTTTGGCACGGATCAAGCACATTTGTCACTCTGTCAAGCCCTAATTTTAGTGCTCGGGGTTGACTAAAGGACTGTGAAACCCTTGGTTTCATGTGTATCTTATTTTAAGCTCTGCATTTTGTTTATTTTTAGTTGGTGACCATTTCCCTGCACCCTACTGCCGGCTGTGCCAAAATTTTGCAGTGATAACAGCCCACTTTTCAGAGTATTTTCCCAAAAATATATCTGTGTTTTCCTCCAGGCTGCTTATGCCTTGCAGGGCTCTTAACAATATGTTATCAACACTTGAGCTTTAAAACAAGACTCTCTGCACAGACTGATTTCTTAAAAAAAAAGAAAAAGTGTAATTCTCCCCTGAAATGCTCACTGCATTTAGGGAACGGTTGATACAATTTAAATGCAACAGAAAACAGCAGAAATTCCTCCAAACAGAGCCACTCCAAGGTCATGACTCGCCACATCCTGCTCAATTAACGCACATAATTGCACAATTAATACATATAATTGCTTAATTAATATAAAGCAAAGCAGCCTTACTGTTAGGGGGTGCTCAGGGAGCCGCTGCCCTGGAAGCGTCCTCCCACTGCCCCGAAAACTGGGTAGGGATCACAACCTGGGAAAGCAAACATGAAATATTTGAATACTGAGAAAAAATGATGAAATGAGAAAGTGGAATATTAAGCAAAGGATGAAGGTCTGCACTGGGAAAGGTATTCTGGCAGTGCCAGTGAAGCCGTGGTGGGCAAGTCTGCTCTTAATGCACTTTTTTTTGAAGGATGATGGGGAAAATGGAAGGAATCAAGGAAAATGTAGGTGGGAATACCCCCTGGAGATGAAAGCAGGACTGATGTCTGAGCTAGATCAGGGTTTTTCCCCCAGCAGGTTAGAACATCTCCAGAAAACAAGAAAAAATAAATCAGATTTTTAGAGGTCGAACCGAGATGTGTCCAGAAAATGAAGGCGTGCTTGTGGTTGGCCTGCCCACAGAGGATGGAGGTCGACGTAGTCCTGTCCTGTCCCGTCCTTTTCGACTCCTGGTCAGTGGCGCCAGCTCGTCACGGGATCACGCTGAGGGTTACTGGTACAATCTAGGTCTGAAAAGGAGAAAAAAGGGAAAAAGGAATGAAACAGCCCTGCTGTTGGCTGCGCCCCCATTTCATGCTGGCAGCTGCCATTTCCCAGGTTAGTTACAATCTTTGCTTGAGTGTAAATGTGTTTTTACACTTGGGCTCAGACAGAGTGAACTGGGGAACAGCCACTGCCTCAGAAATGGGGGAGCTCCCGGACACTTCAATAAGGAGAAGTCCATCCATATGTTAGACGTGATTTTACAGCTACCAAGAATCTGGCCTTTATGGGACTGGGATTTCTGGGCCCGTCTCAGCAGTTCCAGTGGAAAAAACGAAGAGAGGCTGAGTAAGGAGCAGCACAGCCACCAACACAGGGGTGTTCTGTGTGTGACAGCAAGAAAAGGAATGCAAGAGATAAAATTCACCAGATCTCTCCATATATATCACCCCTAGTGAGCCCCTCAGATCTTCAATATCCACCTGATGAACGTCCCTCAACATACATCACCTCCAGATATTACCTCTATATCTATAAACATCACCCGAGATCTCCAATATATGTCTGATACATCTACCTTGATATACAACTCCTGGTAGAGAGCTCCTCAGCCCTCCAATATAAATCCCTTATATTATATATATATAGTCCAATATATGTCCCTTGACACACACAACCTCTGCCGAGCTCCTCCGATCTCCAGCCTACCCCCGATGTATCACCTTGACACAAACCAACCCTCGACAGCTCCTCAGCCACGCACACCTGACATACACAGCTCTGACACATGGCACCAGGCTGGAGCTCCTCCAATCTCCCTTACGCATCCGATGCATCTCACATGGCACACATCATCGTCAGGGAGCTTCAACATCATCTTCAGGGAGCTCCTCAGAGCTCTGATAGATGTCCTGTGATGCATGTCACCTCCAGAGAGCCCCTCTGATTTCAAAACACATCCAGTACACCAACCCTGATATGTATAACCTGCTACAGAGCTGATCTGTGATTGCTGATCTATGTCCAATACATACACCTCGATGTGCTGAACTGCTGGTTTGAATGCACGTCTGATACGTGCACCTCTGGTTACACACCACCTCCAAGGAGTGTTGGGGTGCACTGGGTGGTGGCAGAGAGATGGGCCCTGAGGATCAGAGAGGGGCTCTGTCCTGGGCCCGGAGGTGACCCTGGGAGTGCATCCAGGTCACCGGGGATGGACTGAGAGAGGATTGTGTGTTTATGGACAGACTGGGCCTGTGAGAAGTGTTCATTGCAGTTTGTGGCCTTATAGGGCATTGTTTGCCTGTTACCATAACAGGTGAAATCTGTGCAATGCCCCAGGTGATTGGGGGCACTGTGGGGAACATCTTTCCTGTTTATAGGATGTGATATCCTGTTGGGTGCTGGGATTTAGGGAATTCTGACTGCACAATAAACGGCTTTGCATTTCCCATCTGATGAGCAAAGTCCTTGCCCATGCATCATTACTACAAAAAAGCTCCTCAGAGCTCCTCCAATACACATCTGAGATACCTACTGTCTTGGGGTGACTTTATGATGTGTGTCCCATATCACTGCTCTACTGCCCAGAAATTAACTTTGTGCCTTTAAACTGAGCCTGAGCGGAGAGAGAAGAAAAAAGCATCAAGGACACAGAGAGCAGAGGGCTCTGCTCTGGGTTCGGCTGCTGTGGGAAGAGGAGCGGAGAAGCACCCTGGTGTTTTCCAATTTTCGGGGGTTTTTTTATCTCTGGAGAGTTGAACTTTGTTTTTCCTGGACGTTCGGATTTTCCTTTTCTTTTCCTGGACTGTTTCAACATCAGAACACATCGGGGCTCTTTTCCACCGAGGTGGAGGCCCCGGAGGAGGGGGGCCCACCCCGTCCCAGCTTCGAGGAGGAGGAGTGAGACCACACCTACAGAAGGACTCTGAAATCTTCCCAGGTTTCTGTACATAGCGAGGGATTTCATTATTTAGCATTATTATCCTTTTCCTGTGTGTTTGTTAAATAGATAGCTTTTATCTCTTTCACTTTCCTTCGAGGAAAATTTCCTTTTCCCGAACCTGGTGGGGAGAGAGGTGATTGTAACCTGCCTTCCATCAGAGGAAATTTTCCTCCAAGTTTGTCCAAACCGGGACACCTCCCAACACGCACTGCACCTCCGGAGAGCTCCTCAGATGCCCGGGACACACCTCAGGGATGCATCTCTGCTATACACCACCAGCAGAGAGCTACGTCTCGTGTGGTGAGGCCAGACAGGAGATCCATGAGAACTGTTTCCCCTGGTTTTAACTCCACCCCAAACCCCTGGCAAGAACAACAGCCCCAGCTCTGTGCCTTCACAGCAGGCCTCCATCATCTCAGTCGGGAACATGGGTCCAGAAGAGTTACATGGGGAAGCTTGCATAGGAAGTGCCATTTCTGGACACCTGGCCTAAGGCCATTGCCCATGGAGAGCTACGGAAAGAACGGGGTCATTTCAGGGCAAAACACGGCAGAAACCTCCAAACGTGGAAAACTTGGTGAAAGGCGCTTCCTGACTCCTCAGGCCAGTGTAGGTCCTGCCGAGAGATTTAGAGACCTAACCTGGGTTACACTAAGTGCTCGGAAGGGCCTGAGTCCAAAACTCTTCCACCACAACAGCGGGTGAAATGCTAACGGTTATTTATGGTAGAGAATTAATGCTCATGCCTTGGAGGAACATGAATGGGCTGATGTCGCTGTTACGTCCGAGGCGCATAAAGAAAACGACACAGAGCTCAGGCTCATGAACAAGTGGAAGCCGAAGCTTAAGCTTTAATAATTTTCTAACTACTTTTATAGGATAGATGGCAAAAGTGTGTTGAGAGGCAATAGGTAATTGGTTCCTCGGCCATCCACCCCTTGAGAGGATTGGCCAAGTTCTAAGATACCTATTCCAAAATATGTTCAAAGTCAAAGCCATAACAATCTTGCAAAACAGCTTGCAGGTGCAAGAAGTTTATGGAACTGTGACCTTGTTTAAAAGAGTTTACATAGGAAAGACAGTCTGCTCACAGAATATTGAGAAAAGGCTGAAGAATTTCTCCGCTTCTGGCTTTTTAGCACCTACAGGGTGATGCCAGATACACACAGCGAACCTGGGACTTGATTTTCATTGGATTAGTCCCGGCATCATGGTGAAAAAGCTCAGGTTTTGCACCAGTCCTTCATCCCCATAAAGACTTTTTTCTATCCCACAGGGAAGACTTTTGTCATCTGGGCTTGCTGTGTGCACAAAACGTGAGGACTGGGGGAAAAGAGGCAGAAATAAGGCTCTGTCACCTAAAAGAGCCCTGATAGACTGGTAGACTGATTTTCATCCTTGGAGGTGGTCAGGCCTGAGGTCATGGATGCTGCGTGCATGTAGGACAAAAACATTCGCAACTCCTGCAGAAACGATGCCATTTTTGTCCCCATCACGAAGAACACCAAGAGCCAAGCCCACCAGGGACATCTCCCTGAACACCCTTGCAGAGACAGAGAAGTCTTTTCGAGCTGGCGCGCACTTTTAGCGACTTCAAAAGGCATCCTTTGAAGTTTAGCAAAGGCCTTTGAAGTCCTCCCGATGCGAAAGGGAACGGAGGAGATGCCTCCTCCAAGATGCTCCACCACAGGCAATGCAAGGCAGCAAGATCCACGGTGTCCCAGGCGCTCGTGGTTGTACTCAGCAGCTGCCCGAGGGCCATCAATGAGACACCATTTCTGACAAGGCATCAATCCCCCCCAAATGCCCTAAATGCTGATCTAGTCGACCTGAATAGCATCCAGCAGCAGAGATGGGAGCCCAGTATCCTGGGATGGCAGCCTGTACCCCGGCTGAAAAAAGCCAAGGGCATCCCTGTTAATAAAGATTTAATGAAGTGTGAGGGAATGCTAATAAAGCTGACATTTAGCAAAACAAAATTCAGGATTTTTGCACAAAGTGTAGGATTTTAAAGCAAGAAGGCTTTTCCCAGCATGTCACTTAGTTTCTTCCAATGTCAGAAGGTCACGATGCTTCCAACCTCATCATGTCAATGCTGTCTAATTGTGACTACCACGTTTTAACAAATTTAACGCCAGCTCCTCTGACTTAGGGGGAAACCACAAACGGTGAAATCCCCAATAATGCTGAGTTTTGATGAATTATTTTTACACCTCACACTATGCCCAGCAGCAAGCTCTACTGGCCCCAAACTCCACGCCCATGGGGACAACCAAAGAAACCCTGTACGTGCAAAAAAGAGTATAAACGCAGAAATCAAAGCTCAAATTTCAGTTAACCCTTTAAGGAGCTCCAAGGGATGATCGTGACTCTCCAAATACCTTCGCGACACCCGCTGCCATCTGCAGCCAGGACTTTTGTGATTAAAAACCTTTGGTGTGTTGGGTTTTTCCCCCCACAGTGCAATTTCTGTAGCATCTCCAGCATCTGGGTAAGGGCTGGGGCCAGGCCTTGGGGATGCTCAAAGGGGCAAAGAGGAATATGGTATTTTCATTTCAGAAGTAAAACTGGTGATACACAAACCCCACCCTTTCTCAGAGAGAGTGAAAGGTTTGAGACGTGCCCCCACACCCAAATATTTTTGTAATTCTGCAAAAGCAAAGCTGCTTTGAGGCAAAACCTGGCTGGGAGAGACAAGTCCGTTGGCGGGGCCCTGCTGTAGGTGCCTCACATTATCCAAACGGGGCATGTAGAGAAATACTGGACATCCCCACCCCAGACATGCACATGTGAACACATCTGGATCCAGGGAACAAAAGCGGCCTCTCTACACGGCGCTGATAAATAATGGAAAGGCAAAGTGCCCTGCAGAAGCAGCACCATACTGTTCGGCCTCGGGCGAGACGGAGGAAAATTCGGTACCCATGAGGTCTGGAACAGTGGGATTAATAACACATCAATTTTAATGCAGGGTGGCTGGTGCGGGTTTTTTTTTCCCTTTTCCTTTTTTTTTTTTTTTTATCCTGCTTCACAAACAGCAAAGTGAATGTTTGAGCATCTCAGTGGGGGGTTAATGAGGACTCTGATTAGTTATTCAGATTTGCCGATGCTGCCTACATCCATCCTCGGATGGGGGAATAACAGGAAAGGGTTTGCAGAAAAAGCTCTTAGAGATGACCTGCTTGGCTTTCACAGCTCAGGCGGATGAGGGTTTTGGGGGGCCCACGTTACAGGGGTCCCCACCCCAAAATCCTAGTGCCAGCTTTGGGATGGAAAAGCATATTTTCCCATCATCTGTAGGGGATGCAAAAAGCTGCTGCACGTTCAGCCGTGCCAATTCCTGTAAAGTTTCTGAGGAAAATACTTGGACTTGCGGGATTTTTTTCAGGTGAAAAAAGAAAAAAAAAATTCTTGGGTGCCCTTAATAAAATTTGTGTGCAGTTGTGGTCAGAAGTAAACGACCAAAAATGACGGGTGGACAGATGCAAGGATGCATGGATCCGTGGATGCAAGGATGTATGGATGCACAGATGCGTGGATGAACACACATGGTGAAAAGATACGTGGATACGAGGAGGCAAGGGTGGAAGAAAGGATGGGTCATCCTGTAAAAGCCACCACTGGGCTGCAAAAATGCACCAACTGCTGCAGTATTTTCTACAGCATCCCATAAAATTCTAACAGTGGTTTATGCCCTTGAGGAAAAGCAATGAGCTCACCTCCTTGCTCCTTGACCCAGGGATATTTTAAGCAGGTTGAGCTCACATCAGTATTTTAAGAAGGTGGAACTGCTGTATTTCGGGGTTTCTTTCCAGATTTAGGCTTTTGTTCTTCACCTGCATCAAAAATCAAAAGGGAACCTGAGCAAATAAATGGCAGGTGCCCAAAATGATGCCGCAAGAGGCCTAAAGGATGGAGCCAGGGAGGTGTTTCATGGCATTGCAAAGGGGCTGATAAGAAAGTATAGGCATTATTTTAGGATTCACTCTAGGATTCATTATTTCTTCATCAAGTAGAAATATCTGAAGGATGAACAGGAGGGTGAAGGCACTGTCTCAGTGGTAAATTCATCCTAACAACACTTCATTTCTTCTCGGCTCTATTGACCCAGGTGGCTCTTGCTTTGAGCATCACTCAACCTAGCATCCAGCAGGGGTTTGGGGGGGCTAAACTCCCTGGTATTTGTGTCATTTCCCACAACACCTGCCAGGATCTCAGAGGAAAGACAAACTGGAGTTATCCTTCCTATTTCACATCGAGGCACTCCATCCCAGCCAGGCTCTTTTCCCAAGGACTGCCTCCATATGCTTTGTCTGGGTTTTAAACGGTGTGTTAATTGTTCTGAATTAACAGCTCCAGCTGGAGAAGCAAACAAGCAATTTGCAACCTTAAGATAACACCCAACTTATCTCAAGTGATTTAAGTTGGGATTTTTTTTTCGTTTGGTTGGGGGGGTTTAGTGGTTTTTGGGGGGTTTGGGGTTTGGTTTCTTTTCCGAGGGGAAACGGCGCCGTTCTGGCTGTGAATGCACTGTCCAGAGCTGGGCTAAAGTCACTCAGTGCACCCTGCCCACCCGGGGCGGCCACTGGCACATGGCCCAGGAGGAGGTGGGATTGTAGGACAAAGAGAAAAAATGAAAAATCTCTGCATTTCATTTTACTTTAGAGACAGGAAAAATGTAATATATCCTGATCCCTGCTGGGCAAACCACCGACTGCAGAAGGGCTAAGGATTATTTTCTCCCCAACACCTCTTTTTTTTTTATTACATAGAATCAGAGAATCCCAGAATGGTTTGGGTTGGAAGGGACCTTAAAACTCATCTTGTTCCAACTCCCTGCCACAGGCAGGGACACCTTCCACTATCCCAGGCTGCTCCAAGCCCCGTCCAACCTGGCCTTGGACACTTCCAGGGATCCAGGGGCAGCCACAGCTGCTCTGGGCACCCTGTGCCAGGGCCTCCCCAGCCTCACAGGGAAGAATTTCCATTTACAGTTTGTTTCAAAATATTCAAGCTCTCAAATAGACCAAAAAACCCCATCAGAAAACTCTTTCAAGCTTTATCCATCTGCCCTCTTTGATCTTTTTCCCTTTTCTTTTTTTCATTTGCTGCTAGACAGAGGAATGGAGAAGGAAAGACCATGATGATCATTCGTTTACAAGACTGGATCTTCAACATGGATATATCGACATTTTTTTAAATTGTCATTTCAGCAATTTAAATCCTTTCTAATTTCGCTCAGGGTGTGGGATTCAAGGAGGAAAGCCCACCCCCCTCCTCCCACCCTTCCATGCCTGGTTTTAAGAGGAGCCAATGGTGCTGGCAGTGAAACAGACTCCACTGGAAAAGATTTCTATGATTATGACCGAGTGTCTGCTGCCGGATTGAAACTCCTCTCGCTACCTGTCCTGGTTCCAGCCAGGAGAGGGTTAATTTTTGCAGTAGCTGGGAGGGGTCATGGCCAGGACCTGGTTATTCTATACCACTTCACATCATTTTGGGGGGAGGGGCAGGAAAGGGACTCTCTTCCCAGCCGAAGGGAGCAGCTCTAATTCAAGGTGAGCATTTTTGTATGGGAATCGCTCTCTTTTTCTGCACACTTCTGTCATTAACATTGTTGCTGTCACTGTTTGTTTTCTTTTCTCATTCCTGTTTCCAGTAAATCGTTCTTATCTCAACCCATCTTTTTGATGATGAGCTTTGCCTTTTGTGCCTCCAGTTCTCTTCTCCAGGAGGAGAAGGGGAGAGGAAAGGGGATCGAGTGAGTGGCAGCGTGGTTTGCAGAGTCTCAGCAGAAGCACTAAACTGGGGGGAACCGTTCCTAAACCATGACTGTACCCCTCCCACGACTGAGTTGGGAGCCAATGTCCATCAACCCTCAACAGTTTTCCAGGAGCATCAGATAACCGGCGTGGTGGATGGGGTCATGGTCCTCCAACACTGTGGATGCTGAAAAGCTTTGGTAGAGAAATCTTTCAGCTTTTCTGCAGCGTTCTGGGAGAACTTTGCAGTTCTCACAGAAGCTGTGAAAACACTGCTGTGGGTTTTTGTGAACTAACTCTTTATCCTGCACCTGGGTTTGTTATGCAGGATTGTTGTGGTTCTGGCTTTCTGATATTTTGGAATAAGTGTCTTAGAGCTTGACCAATCCCCTCAGGGGGTGGATGGCCAAGCACCCAACTGTCTTATGCCATTCAACACACTCTTTGCGAACCCTGTTATAAAAGATGAATTAATTAATTAATAAAGATTCAGAACCGCTTTTCCCTTCTGACCTTAGTTGTGACATTCCTTGCCGTCAGTGTCGCTCACAGCGACACAACACGGTCTTCTGCTGAAGTCGGGACAGTTTGTCTCCATTTTGTCTCCTTTTTCCAGAGAAAAAGGGGTCTAACTGTGCCCTGAAGACAGAAGAAAGGACATTAAGATGCAATGATGCATCCGTCTCCAGTCATGGGAGGCACCTCCAAAGTACAGACCCAACTCTGGGGCTCTGGGACTCAGGCAGCCTCGGATGCCCAGATCCCCAGTGCCAAGCTGTGCTACCTGACGACCTCCTGGCACACGGATAAAGTAACAGGAGAAGCGATAAATCACTTTGGCACCTTCCCTGGGCATGGCAGCCCTTGATAAAAAACCAAAACTCGAGGGAGGGAGTCTGACACCACGCTATTCCCAGTGCATTCTGTGGCGCACATTAATCCCTCCTGATGGAGAATTACAATTAGGGCTCCGTCTTAAGGAGATATCAGCAATCAGATATCTTATCAAATGCCACCTCAATTATTCAAATAATCCCTGGCTCTTAGATTTGGGTGCTGTTTAGGGAAAGCGGTCCGATTAATGTGCTGACACTTCCCCATCACGTCCGACACCCTCAACTTCATGTCTGATTACGGAATTTGCATTCAATTTAATTTTTTCCATCTGGAGTAAATGAATAATCCGAGTACCTACCCCAGCCTTAATTACATTTGTTAAATTAAAAACCTGGGATGTGAGAAATTTAAATGCATGTAGCTCCATGGCCAGACAAACCTGCATGTTCAACCTGCTGCAGCCCTGCCAGCTCCTGCTCCAATTTCTCTTCCTTCCCCACAGCCAGGCATCAAGGAAATTACAACTAGAAAACAAAAATTCTTTCTAAACGATGAAACAATAGATGATCTTTTGACATTTCCAGCGCTGTTTGCAAGGGAATGAGATAAAATGTAATAAATTCATATACTTCTGTGTGTTTCTTGGCTCCAGCAGCTAAAATTTCCATCTCTTTATGCAGGAGTCCTGGGGAGCAGAAATCCTTGATAATGCCAAACAATTCGACACTTTATTTTCTCTTTACTCCACACCATGCAAAACACAGGCTTCAAGCTGCCAGCTGCTGGGAGTGAAACCAGATGCCACATCCCTCTTCCATATGGAAACAGAAATCGCCCCGTCTGGGGGGGTCCTGTGCTCCCCTCGGTCGCAGCCCTCCGTGACCCCAGGGCTGCTACTGGCACACAGCAAAGCCTCTCTCCAACAGCAAAAAAACCACCATTTCAATGGTGCGTTTGTCATTTTTTACACTCAGCCTGGCTCAGGCCAGATCCTGGTGCCATCAGACCCAGAGAACATAAAAAAATATTCGCCCCAAGCCACCAGGTTTCCTAATTTTAAAATAAAGAAGGTAAACAGAGAGGTGTAAGTAAAACTGCTGAACTTGATAAATTTTTTTAAATAAACTTAGCAGAAGCTTGCTGAATTTCCCTTCTTTTGGAGATGATGAAACTCAAAAGGCTGGAATTCATAGGTGGACTCATAAGTGGTGATGAGAAGAGTGTCCAAATAATTAAAGAATAATTAAACATGAAATGGAAGATAAAGCATTACCAGCTCAGACCATTTTAGGAGGAATATTTCACTGATTAATTGGAAATGGGAAATGTCAAATAAATACATTTGGGTGTTGATCTAGATGTCAGCAGCAATGAAAATGTTGAGGGAAGTCTTTTCTCAACACTCACAAAGACTGAATTAAATAACTTACACGTGAGTGAGTGCAACGACAACCATCCCCCAGTCTGAGGCTTGTGAGACCAGTAATAAAATATGGGTAAAAATATTCAGGGAAAGCCACGCTCAGGTAAAGTGAGACAGGTGGGAGCAGAATCAAAAATAGTTTTCCCCTTCCTCCCAACATGCTTGCAGCTCAGACAACACTTCTGCACTCCCAGGGAGCTGGATTTGACTCCCCAGCCCCCAAAACATCCCTTCGGAGGCGTGTAATAGAGCATCCCCCCAGGCACAGTGGCCATCAGATTTGGCCATCAGAGCAGGCAACTCGGATGCAGCCTAATGGACCTGCGGTTCCTCATCCTTCCTGACTTTCTTCTGCTTTGTTTGGAGCTCACAGTCATGGTTCCGGAGAAGAAAACATCATGTTTTAGCAATGAGGTCCCAGGCAAGGCTGTTTAAAAATTAATTAGTGCCATGCAACGTATTAGCGATGAATAGCAATTTTAGCTTTTGTACCTACTTCAGTGCCTTCTACACGGTTGTTATTCCAGCTTTTCCATGGTCCTCCCAGCCAACCAGGACCTATACAGAGCATACCAAGGAAATTATTGGCTGTGTCTCCTGGAAATACCCAATCCAACAGCAAACACACACCCCAACGTGCTCTCTCTGAAGCTTTTAAATAAATTAAGGTCATGTTTGCTGAGCTGGCTGGAAGGTTGGGAAGCCGCTCTGCTCACAGACATTCCAACCATCCCAAAACAGCAGCTGCCCAAGGGTGTGAGCCTGGCTAAACACCCCCATAGCCCCTGAGCAACGTGGGTGTCGGGGTGTGGAGGAGGTTGTGGGTCGTGGCTTCATCCAGGAGGGAGGACAGAGGTCTTCCTTCCATGGACAGACATGGATGTGGATTGCCCAACCCCGAAGATGGAGAACCTTCAAGGATGGCTCTGCCAACCCCAGATGTATCTGCCAGCCCCAAGGATGAAGATTCTCCTCCAAACGCAAGGAAGAAGATCCCCGTATCCCAAAGATGGAGATACACTCCCCGCTCTGAAGGCGAAGATGCTGAAGCCTCAGGGATGGAGCTCCACAAAACACAAGGAAGAATCCACCTAACCCCAAGGCTGGGAATTCCCCGAGCCACAAGGAAGGGGATCTCCCAACCCTGCCAATGCAGATCTCCAAAACCCAAGGATGGAGACTCACAAACTTCAAGGACAGAGCTCCTAACCCTGAGTATGGGGATCCACCCACCCTGATGATGTAGATCCTCAAAACCCAAGGACCCTCACAGCCCTGAGGATGGAGATTCTGCAGACTCCAAGGACGGAGATTCTGCAGACTCCAAGGATGGAGATCCCCCAAGAATGAAGAACTTCCAAGGAGAGAGAAATCCCCTGCAGTACAAAGACCCCCCCCAAACCTAAGGACGCAAACCCTATCTCCCCCAATCCCATGGAGGGCAATCAGCCCCTGGGACATCAGTGGCTGAAGTTTTCACCCCACGCTGCACGGAGCAGGACCTGGGGGCACTACCCTGGTCTGGAAGTGGCCACCTCCCAAACCGCAACCCCAAACGAGCCGCCAGCGCGCTCCTTTCGGCAGTGAGTGAGGCAGCAGGCACCAAGGAACCTCGCTGTGCCGACTGCCTTCAGGTGGCTTGTGGAGCTAAGGGGAATTTGCTGGGACATCTGGAATATATTCGTTTTACGGCATGTTTCATATCACAGACAGGTACTTTGAAGCAGTTAAGTGGTAGCAGGGCAGCACGTCCCCATGGGTGGGCTGCGGTTTGCGCTTTCAGCCCGAGCTGCACCAGCATGACAAAGGGGCTGGGGAGACAGAGCTGACGTTTCCCAAACAGCTTTGTGCCTCTGGGGGCAAATCCAGCAAGAAATTAAAACCCAAAAGGCCAAAAAAAAAAAAGAAAAAGGAAAAGAAAAAACCAAAGAAAACGACCCCCACATCTAAGTGATGCTGATCCCCCACATCAGGCTATTAACAGGCCCATCACAAATTGTAAATGACTCAGATAAATTAAATCTTAGCAACTGTGAGGAAAGGCCCTTCTGAAGATTCATTTGTTTCACGGAAAAGAAATTATTCGGGAATTTAAAATCTTTTCCAGCAGCTTGACACAGGCACCCTGTCAAGCCCACATGTTGATGCTCACGCGGCCCTGGGAGGCAGTGAAAGGAAAAGTCAGAGAATCAAAGAATCCCGGAATGGTCTGGGTTGGAAGGGATCTCAAAGATGATTCATTCCAATTCCCTGCCATGGGCAGGGACACCTTCCACTGTCCCAGG
>VZTI01000010.1:111567-136146 GCA_013397865.1 Struthidea cinerea | reverse complement strand
ATGTCCTCTAGTATTCCATGTTATGAATATGTTATATATATTACAGATTATATAATATATTAGAGTACCATGTATTAGTTATATTCCAATAAAAGATTATACATTCATCTAATTTCCATCATACGATATGACACTTATTATAAAATATGGGAACAATAAATTATTTAGTCTCTATTATTTCCTTGCATGGTTATAGATCTATGATGTGATGGGAATAACATATATTATGTATTATTCGAATGTATATTATCTATTATTTCCATATATTATTTGCCTGATGTGAGATGTATCAAATAGATGGATTTATACACCAGCGTTTTCTCGGCTATTCAGTGGAGAAAAGGTCTTTTCCCAGCAGGACCTGCTGAGAGGCAGAGGCAGCCCACTGGGACCACTGGAAAAGCACTGCAGAACACGGATTTTGGGGGGGATGTTGCCCCTGCACAAGTGCAGAAGGGAAGATGCTGACAGATGTTTGCAACCCCTGGCACTGAACCCACCTCTTTTCCCCCCGCGAAACTGAACTGCATCAATTCACAGATGCTTTCAGTGGGGGAAAAAAAAAAAAATAATAATCCCCTTATTGAGCATCAATCTCACAAAAAAGGAGCTGAAATTTGGTGCCTTTCCCCCACCCCGAGTTTTTACCTGGACCTGGTTTTCAGCCCATCCCAGCTAAAAAAGAAGTCAATAAAGTGAAGATGAAAAGCTATTTATTAGGATTGATAACAATCATTAAAACTGGCTGGGTAGGAAAGCACGATTCTGCTCCAGAGAAGGAAGAGGGAAAAATGCAAATTCTGCATGAAAAGAAGATATTTCCCTAATCGCCCCAATCAAACGCTGGTGCAATTATCTGTGGCCAACCCAACGGGTTAAAATTATCCTCTTCATCTCCGGACACAGTGAGGAGCCGAAAAAATGTTTCATTTTAATAAAAATGAAATCTGGACCCTGCAGAAAGCAGCTTCGCTAATGACGTGTTTACACAGAAAAAGACAATTTCTATTTAATGGTGATTACTAGAGAGAAGAAATTAAAGTTCCCAGAGTCTATGGGTTAGGGATAATGGGAAGAAAGTTATTGAGGGTGTGTAAATCAGGAGAGCCGTGTGTGGGAATGGCCACGCGTGCAGACAGCTCAGCGCACACGGCTCCGCTTCGCCGGCTCTTAGTGGGCAGAAAGGGACGTGTTGTGCCATGCAGATTTATGTGCCGGTGCGTTTGCATATATGCAAATATCCGTGCATTGCAAATGTGCAACGGCCCAGGGAAAACTGGGAAGCGTGCGTGGTGTGCAAGAGTGCACCTGGAAATCCGCTCACGCACGTGGAAGTCGGCACACGCACCTGGAAATCAGAACACGCACGTGGAAATCAGCACAGGCACCTGGAAATCGGCACACACACCTGGAAATAGGCACACGCACATGGAAATCGGCACAGGCACCTGGAAATCGGCACAGGCACCTGGAAATCGGCACACACACCTGGAAATAGGNTGGAAATCAGCTCACGCACGTGGAAATCAGCACACGCACCTGGAAATTGGCACACGCGCCTGGAAATAGGCACACGCACGTGGAAGTCGGCACACGCAACTGGAAATCGGCACATGCACGTGGAAATCAGCTCACGCACATGGAAATCAGCTCATGCGCCTGGAAATCAGCACACGAACCTGGAAATCAGCACAGGCACCTGGAAATCGGCACACGCACGTGGAAATCAGCACACGCACCTGGAAATCGGCTCACGCGCGTGGAAATCGGCACACGCACGTGGAAATCAGCACACGCACCTGGAAATCGGCTCACGCGCGTGGAAATCGGCACACGCACGTGGAAGTCGGCACACGCACGTGGAAATTGGCACACGCACCTGGAAATCGGCACACGCACCTGGAAATCGGCACACGCACCTGGAAATAGGCACACGCATGTGGAAATCGGCACACGCATGTGGAAATCGGCACACGCACGTGGAAGTCAGCACACGCGCCTGGAAATCGGCACATGCGCCTGGAAATCGGCACACGCACGTGGATATAGGCTCACGCGCCTGGAAATTGGCACACGCACGTGGAAATCGGCACACGCACGTGCAAACACGCAGGGACAGAGGCAAAGAGGCCAACGCACACCTGCAAACGGGCCACGCGCACGGCAGCGTGAGCAGAAACACAACAACGCCCGAGGAACGCGCACAGGAGAGTGCAAACACTCGGGGGACACGCGTGTGCGAACGCACAGGCAAATACGCAAAGCCGGAGCTGCGCGTGCCAACACACCCGCAGCCACAGGGCAAAATCCATCCTTCCTGCACCCCAGGCTGTCCCGGCCCTGCACCGCACTCCTGAGTGTCTGCGGGGATCTTGGGATCCCACTTCAGAGTTTAAAAAGTGCAGAATAGGGCTTGATCGCGAAGCCGTGCCAAAATTCCGGTTTTTGGCTCCCCAGGTGAGCGGTGCAGATCCTTCCTATTAATTTTATTTATTTAATGAATTTTTAATTATCATTCTCTTTTGAAATTATTTTTTTCAGGGTAAAAATTATTAAACTTCTTTCCAGAGAAGCCAAGACAAGATCTTTTCACACCCATCTCCTGCCTAGGACGAATTAAGTTTTAGGGCTCCTCTTTGTGCCAAAGCCATTTCCATCCCGCGCCGACCTGTGCAAACCCATCCCGGGGCAAAATCACTCCGACGTCAGGCTTTAATGTCTGCTCCTTTCTCGAGCGGAGCAAACATCTGCAGAACAAGCCCAGATGCGAGCCGTGCTCCCCCCCTCCTTCAGGAATTTCAGCTCCGAGGCACATAATAAGGCAATGTCTGGGATGGTTTAATAATAGTAAAATTAAAATCGCTCCCGAAGCAGAGTGAAGGGCACACTCGCGAGGAGGTTTGCAAAACAAAAACGAGCCCTGAGCTGGAGTCTCGGGGGAACAGTTGGATCAGAGGAACAGTAAACAACGCACAGAAATGCAACTTAATTATCTTTACAACCCGAGTACGCAACCGGCTGCCGCAGCTCTCCATGGATGTGGGAGCAGAGAGGTGCCGGCATCCCCACGCTGAAGCTGGAGCATCCCCAAAAAGCCAGAAAAAAAAGCCTCTTTTTGCAAAGTTCTGCTTGAATTTTCAGTCGAGAGCTGAAAACGGCAGGGCTGATGCAGGATTGGGGATGCTCATCCCGACTTCTTATTCAGCTAGGGTAAAACACAACTTGTTGGTAATTTTTGGCTCTTTTTTTTAAGAAAGACAAACTCTTGGCTTGACCTTGTCAGGTCTCACCACGTACACGACCACCGTGCCCCCTGCATTAACATCTGCTGGGGAACTGCTACCACTCTCTCACTGGGATGCTCTCCCATGAGAAATTGCTGCAAAAAATGGGAATGGTCAGAAAAAATGCCCATTTATATTTATTTATTTGTTTATTTATTTATTTATTTACATAGATAAGCTGGAAATTGTGTTAATTTAAACTGAGGGTGCTGATGAGGAGCAAAGTGATGTTTGAAATCAAAGCATGGGAATGGTATCAAGCCGGGGATGCTGGAAAGGACCAAACCAAGGATGCTGAGCAGGATTAGTTCAAGGATACGAGAATCAATCCATGGGTGTTGGCTCTCATCAGACTAAAACTTCCAGCTAAATACGAAATGAGGATGCCCACAAGGGCCAGAGCAAGGATCTGGCTAAGAACGCACCAAGGACGCTCACTGCCTGCTGTAGATCAGGTTCACGAACATCCAAGGAACCTGAAGGTGCATAAATCCATGGAACCTGGTAAGAGGCATCCACTGGATGTGCTTCCTGAGGGAAATGGCAGAGGAAGTGGTCGAGCCACAATCCATCGTGTTTGAGCAGCGGCAGTCTGATGAAGTCGCCACTGAACGGAAAAGGGGAAATGTAACCGGAGGAGGACTTGGGGTGCTGGTGGGTGAGAGCTGGACAGGCCCTGGCCCAGAACCCCCCCTGTGCTGGGCTGAGCCCCCAGCGTGGGCAGCAGGGAGGGGGATTCTGCCCCTCTGCCCCGCTCACGTGAGACCCCACCTGCAGAGCTGCCCCAGCCCTGGGGCCCAGCACAGGAAGGGCCTGGAGCTGCTGGAGCCAGGCCAGGGGAGGCACCAGAGATGCTCCAAGGGCTGGAGCCCCTCTGCTCTGGAGCCAGGCTGGGAGAGCTGGAGGTGCTCATCTGGAGAAGAGAAGGCTCCAGGGAGAGCTCAGAGCCCCTTCCAGGGCCTAAAGGGGCTCCAGCAGAGCTGGAGAGGGACTGGGGACAAGGGCTGGAGGGACAGGACACAGGGAATGGCTTCCCACTGCCAGAGGGCAGGGCTGGATGGGATATTGGGAAGGAATTGTTCCCTGGGAGGGTGGGCAGGCCCTGGCACAGGGTGCCCAGAGCAGCTGTGGCTGCCCCTGGATCCCTGGACACGTGCCAGGCCAGGTTGGACAAGGCTGGGAGCAACCTGGGCTAGTGGGAGTTGTCCCTGCCCATGGCAGGGAGGTGGCACTGGATGAGCTTTAAGGTCCTTTCCAACCCACACCATTCTGGGATTCTGTGACAGTTAAAATTAAACCAGAGATCCTGGCTGGGCCCAGACCAGGGATGGCAGCTGGGATCAGTCCAGGGATGCTGGCTTGGAACCAGCCAAGGCCACTAGCAGAGCAAGCTGAAGATGTTAACCAGGACCAGAGCAAAGACGCTGGCCAAAGGCAAAGCTCAGCAGCCCTCCATTTCCATCCAACTTTTTTAAAAATGCTGATTTTGATGTCTCCCAGGCTGCCAACAGCCTGGCAAGGTCCCGCACCGCTCCATAGCCCCTCTGGCGAGGCAGCAGTGGGTTTTTTTATTAACCTGACTGAACTAGCTGGGAAAAACAGAGACATTTTCTGGCACAGCTTGGATCACAAAAGGTCCAGCCGGCTCCTGGCTCCAGAGCTAAGGGCAGCCTGGGGCTGTCTGCACCCCGCTGCCTGCACGGTACAGGCATGCCTGGAAGTCAGCTCAGCTCCCCAAAAGCCCAAGGGCTCCTTTACCCATGGCGTGCTTTTTCTGCAAAAATCATTCGTTGCTTCCATTTAAGTCATGACACAGCTCGAGCACACAAATTCAGTGAGATTTTGCTCAAAAAGTGCTTTTCATCGAAAATTTCTTGCAAAACACACTGCTTGTAACTTCTGCACCAAGGATTTGGCTGTTAAATGGTGATGCTCCTTTTCAAGGGATATTCAGCTTTTAACTAAGGCTTCCAGCAACCCCAAACCAACCAAACCCTTCCTAAAACTCTACGTTTAGCTCCTGAGCTCATCAGAAAACCTCCAGATTTGGGTGTTTTTTGGAGCTTGGGGGGTTTTTTGACACCTGTCTGTACTGGCAAATCAGATGTCTGAAGTGCAGAGTAACCCAGTCTTCACCCAACTTCAAAAATAGAATTTTTAAAAAGCCTCACGCTTTGAAATTCAGTTCACTGCTTTTTTTTTTTTTTTTTAAATATTTTAAAAAACAGGTGATTTTTCCTAGAAACATAAAATTTTTCACCACTCCCTTGGCACACCTGCGCTAGGTTTAACCCTCGGAAGCAGCACCAGCAAAGAGAAAGCTGAAAAAAATCGTGGATTTCCTGCAAACCTAACAGCAATGCAACAGCTGGGAGGAAAAACCCAGTCCCCAGCCACCCACCCAAATCCCACCCAGTTTCCAAACTGGACAGCAAATAATTCCTCTGTTCAGCTTTGAAGACAAGGAAGCCACATTACAGCATTTTTCTGCCCTGGGATGAAGATAAATTAACACCTAAGTGTTGCTAAAGCCCCATTCGATGCTGCATCCTAAAAAAGTATTAATTAATTAATTGCAAAATGCTTTTCTGATTACTTTAACAAGGATGCAGCCCTGACAGGGTGAGATGTGATGCTCTGCAACCACTCCAGCCTCTTTTTCCATGCATTTAAGTGCCATAATGTCACAGTCCAGCACTGGGGAAGTTTGGGCCACAGCTATACGAGCTTTGTGCTTAATGAGGGGCGCCTAATTAAAGCCGGGAAGCACTGACTTCGTCAGGAGACCCTGCATCAAGTCTGTCCTAGTTTTTTTGGGAAGGGAGCATCCCTGGCCGTCTGGTCACTCATCCCAGCAAGGTCACGCCCGCAATAATTCAGGATTTCGGCTCATCAGGTTGCACCCGCCTGGCACCATCAAGGCTCTCCACCGAAGTAATCCCAAAAAACATCCTGAATTATTCTGACCATTAGGATGGTGCTTGCATTCCCAGAGAAGGAAAGGCACACGGAAAGATCTGGATGCCCTGAAAATCTTTGGAAATGCGGAAAGCTGAAAGCTTGAAGGGATGCAACCCCCAAGCCCAGATGTTAAATATAATGAGGATGAGGATGCTCGAAAAATAAGGATGAAGGCAATGGTGCACATCCCCGCTGGCTGGGTGCCAGGTGACGAGGAGCCCCAAAAGGACAGGGTGAAAATTAGCAAGAGCAATCAAGAAACCGAAACGGAGACCTGGTGGCATCCGGCGCTGGGTTAATGGAGCTCTGCAGCAGCAGCTGGCGGCCGCTTTGGCAAAAAAGCCAGGATTTTGCCCCAAATGAGATGCTAAAACACTCGGCTGCGAGCATTGTCCAGCCCAAGCTGCCACCACTGGCACTGCCCTCAATTTTGCCACCCCAATTTTAGGTGCTTTTCTGCTTTCTAAACCTCACAGGGCAGCTCCCGTTGATTAAATCCAACCTGAGGTCTTCCCATCAGGAGCCACCCCAGTTCTGCAAAGGCTGTCACTACCTTGGGACAGTTTCAGAAGGTGCCTAAAAACTGCATTTTTCTAGGAAAAATATACACACACACACACAGAGTGCTGGAAGGTAAGGCTTGGAGGTCAGGTGGTGTCTTGAAAAGATACATTTTGCAGGTTTTTAAATGAATTTTCTCTCCTTTTATCTCTTAGGGGGAGTAAGGGTGAGCAGCTCATGGGTGGGAATGGCGCGTGGGAATCTCTCATGGCTCCTGGAAGGATGTGTAGTTCAATATTTCCACTACTATGAGGCAAGAGCAATATATTTACATTGAGAAACCCTTGTTCCTATGTCCAAAATTATTATTTTCCTTTTTTTTTTTTTCTTTCTCCCTCATGGGGCACAGGCAGTTTTTCGGAGAGACAGCGGATGTGTGCAAGGCGGAGCTACAGGATCCGATGACCAGCCAAGGACGCAGTGCTGGTCAAGAGGTGTTCAGAGGCATTTTTAAATAAAAAAAGGGCTTTTCCTGAGATAACACAAGATTTGCTCCCCTGGTCTGGTGTGCAAATCCATATTCCAGTGGTTTAACACCCAGAAGAGTTGGAGTTCTCCAGCATGATGAATATGCGAAGAGCAGCGTCCAAGACAAAGATAATTGGATCATTTCATAGATATATTTATATATACACTTTAAAAGACCATTTATATACCCATCCTATACACATAAAGACAGAGGATACTGGGGGGGAAAGGATGGAGAAAGATTATATATAAAAAAAATGTATATATTGGATTCATATATTGGATATATTACACTTTATATTTCCAATGGATATAATATAAAATTGATATCATAGTGTGGCTATAGGGCTATAAATACCCAGTGCATTCATATAATATTTCCAGTGGCTGGATATAAGGTAATATATACAATATATTTGATGTATAGCCTCTCCATATATCACATATATATATATAAAAAATATTCAAAATAATCATCCAACATTATATACCCAATGGATGGATATAATGCAATACATCCAATACATTCAATGTACATATATATATATATATATATATATATAAAATATCCAATGTAATAGATCCAATGGCTGGATCCAATGGAATAGGATATTTATTCTATATATCTGAATATATCTGTATATTTATTTTCTATATATCTGTATATTTATTCTATATATCTGATTTCCACAAGCATTAACCCCTCCTGCTGCCGCTTCTTATCTGTTTATCAAACTTCCACCAGGAAACCAACTTTTCTCAAGTTTTTGGCTTCCTCTCCCCCCACACACTGGTGAAAATCAGCATTTTCCTACGACGAGCAATCCCCACATTAAAGCATTTCCCCTCCATTTTGGGGTTCACCTTGCTGCCAAAAACGGCTACTTCTGGAAATGCAGCAGGTGTGACACTTCAGAAAACAAACTGGCCCTTCCAACCGGGTTTTCCAAATTTTTAGACATCTACACAAGCAGCTGCTAATTGTGGGGGTGGCTCTGGCTCTGAGTATTTCACCCCACTGTGAATTTTGCTTTTTTGAAGGCTTTTCCCTGAGTTACCCGCGGAATTTTCCTTTGCCATGAAGCCCCGCTCACATATCTGTGTCAGGGTGCTTTGGCCCTGAGCATCATCCAGTGGCCAGGGATTTGATTTTGCTTTTCAAAATAAAAAAATCCCAAAAACCCAAAAATAAAGGTCTTGGGGGAATTGATTTTTTGTTTTATATCTAAAAAAAAAAGAATTTCCCTGAGCTGTGACACTGAACTCCACATGGTACCATGATGGATCCCAGCTCCATCCCAGCACCTGAAGCACATCCACATCCAGCAAAAGAAGGGAAAAGGGAGCGGAAGGACGGGAAAAAATGGGAGAAATTTCAAAACCAAGAGGTTTTAAGACATAAAAATAACACTGAAATATCTGCTTGAGGAGCAAAACTCATACCCAGCGAGACTCCAAAATTCAACCAAAACCCCCAAAAGATCTGGCTCTAGCCCTGCCTGTGGGGCCAATTTCTGGTAGCAGAAATGGGTATTTTAGAGCAATAAATAGATTATACTGAGAGAGATATATATAGCTGTATCTAAAGTATTTCTAATTAATGCTATTATAAATAATATATACTACATGATATACAGCAAGATAATAATTCCTTGCACTATATCATTGGATATCAAACATTATCTAGCAATCTAACACATATTCTACAACCAGTATATCACTATATATCAAGCATTATAAATAAATGTATCAATGTGAATAGATCCTAATCGATTTCTATAATATGGGATTATGCCAAGTAGTTATTGAATTATTTATAAATATTTGTGTTTTATATCCACTCACTATGGGTTATACATCAGCGTTATCATATTGTTCTGTATCATACACTTCTATAATAATATTTATGGCAATAAATACACTTTATCAGTACAGAAACAGCAAAAAAAAAGGGGGAAGGCCGTTTTTTTCAAGTCAGCAGCAATTTAGATAAAAACCATTTCTAAAAACCTCCCAAACCCCCAAAAAGATTTTGGGGAAAACCTACTGAACACCTGAGCGACGCTGCGAATATCGGGGTCACCCGCACACGAGTCCCACTCAAACCCCAATTGGGCAAGTTATCCCAATAAGATAAAAGAAGTTGTTTAAATCTCTCCTTTTTTTTTTTANAAAAAAAAAGAAATTTTTTTAATCCTCTCTTTTTTTTTTTTAAAGCTTTTTTTTTTTTCTTTTTTTTCTTTTTTTTTTTTTTGCCCACAGAGCTGGAGCTGGGAATCCATTAGCCTTTAATGAAGTGAAACCCTCATCTTGCCGGAGCCACCTCATTTAGCGCAATTGTTTCGCAGCCATTACGGAAAGACAATTACAAGGAAGCGGCGAGAGTAATTGGAAATGCTGGCAGGAGTTGGGCGAAATGATAATAAATAAAAATATTCCCCCTAATAAGCTTGCCAGGAGGGGGGTGGGCTGGAGAAAATCAACATAATTAGAACTGAACCTCGGTGAGGAAAAACAGACAGCAGGGTGGCGAGCGCTCGGCATGGAGGAGTGGGGGGAAAGTGGAGAAAACTTCGGTTTTTTACTCAAAAAACCAGCAGGAAAAAGACTTTCCCCACCTGTACGCAGCTATCAGGAGCAAAAAAATGGTTGGAATGGGAGATGCTGTCCACAGGGATGCTTGTGATGCTCCTCCATCACCTGTTCCAGGCTGGAATTAAAGCCAAGGAAAAGCTTAAAAGTGAGATGGTTTTGCTCACAGGACGTCACCGAGGAGCATCACAGGGTAACGGGAATTTCTCCTCATCAGAGGGGGTTTTTTAACACGGAAAATACAATTGTTTTTGCAAAACCTGCCTTGTTTACGTTAACCTTAAAACTGGGAAGCATTAAGGACATGGATTTGGGGAAAAAGGGTTAAATTGCACTCAAAACCCAACACAAGCAGCTGTTGGTGGGCTCCCTCCTCGCTCCTAAAATCCTGTATTTTTCCACCAAATAATCCCTGGTCCCCTGCAAAACCATCCACACCCTGTTCCCATTCTCATCCCAACCCAATGTGGCTTTAGCAGCTCCTCCAAAACAGCTTGCAGGAAAAAAAAACAACTTTAAATTCAGGGTTTGCACCCAAAAAAGCCATTCAAGCAAGGGTTTGCAGGAAAAAGGTCCTTCAAGCAGGGAATTGTACCCAAAAAAGTCCTTAAAATAGGGGCTTGCACCCAAAAATGTACTTTTAGCAGGGGTTTTCAGCAAAAAAAAAAGTCCTTCAAGCAGAGCTTTGCAGAAATAAAGTCCTTCACGCAGGCGCTTGCACTAAAGGTTGTCAAAAAGGGGTTTGTACCCCCAAAAAAACTCCCTTAAAAAAGGGTTTGCACCAGAAAAGCCCTTAAAATAGGGGGTTTGAATCAAAAACAGTCCTTCAAAAAGTCCTTGCATCATAAACTGTCCTTTAAACGGGTGTTTGCACCAAAAAAGTCTTTCAAGCAGCGGCTTTGCACCAAAAAAAACACTTTAAGCAAGGGTTTACAGCCAAAAAAGGACTTTTCAGTCTGGTGTTTGCACCTGAAAAAGGCCTCAGACCAGGTGGCTGCACACGAAAAACTCCCCCAGCACCTCTCCCCTCTGCTCCCACCCTCTGGACATGCAAAATCTGCTGCAAAATCCAGCTCCTGGCAGCGTTCCGAAGGGCTGGGATAAATCCCTATCCCACCACAGCAAGGGTTTTCCTAAATCCAGGCGAAATACTGCAAGGGGAACTCTATTTCCCCTTAAAATTTCTGCTCTGCTCGGAGTCTCTGCATCCCGCTGGGGCAGGTGGGAAAAGCCAACAGTGCTGGGAGCATCCCAAGCCCTGAGCAGCATCACCCCGAATATCAAATACCCACCAAAATGATAAAATAGCCCCCAAATTCATCAAATATCCCCCCCCCCAATGACAAAAATACCTCAAAACATACTAAAAATACCCCCAAATAAATTTAAAAATTAGAATTAAAATTTTAAATATACCCCCAAATAAATTTAAAAGTACAGAAAAAATAAAATGCTCCAAATAAATAACAACACACCCCCGAAGTAATAAAATACCCCAAATAAATGACAAAATAACCCTGAGTAAATAACAAAAACCCCAAATAAATAACAAACTCCATCTCAAGAACAATAAATTAGTCCCCCAAATAATAAAATATATTGAATAATTAATAAAATATCCCCCCAAATGGTCAAATAGTCCCAATCTCTGCCCCGGCCCTCTGGAGCGAAGGCAACTTTCATTTAAAAACCACGCACGTTTTTTTCCTTGCCAGTTCCCAACTCCGTTAAGATCATTATCACAGAATGGGAGCGGAGATAAAACATTTTTATTTTCTTTTCTTTTCCTTCTAGTGGGATTTTTTAGCAGAGCATCCCCCACTCCCAGCTCTCATGGAAGTCAGCTCATGTGGGGAGTTAATGTTTCGTTAATACGTAGGGTTTTTGTTAATTTATTTCACTTTATTTTACTTTTCCATATTTCTCCTCGGTCACCAATTATTTTACTCCCGAAGGGATTATTACAATTCTCCCTGTGACTTTTTTAGCCTTGGTGCCTTCCATAAGCCACAGGTGATGCTCACGCCACAATAATGCGTTATTAAATAATATTAAATTATTTAAAAATATGTAAAATTATTTAAAATACATGAAATAGTATCGAATAGTATGAAATATTATTAGATCCTATTCAATATTCTGCAAAGCCACACGCACAAATATTTAGGAGCTGTGACATGCCTCCACCACCCAGCTGGGATGCTACAGTGGGTACCAGCGGGGTGAGTCCTGCTGGGAAGGCAGTGGGAAAAGCTCTGCAAAATGGGGAGAAAATTGGGCTATTTTGGAGGTTTTTAGACCACTGCTGGTGGAGGGGCAGTTGTGGAGTGTGGTGAGAGCGTGTGGGCACGTGTGTGGGAGGAGAAGAGGGAGATGGGGTTGTGCAAGGAGTGAGCACGGAGAGGGCGTGGGAGGGTGGAGAGGAAAAGTGTGCAAGGGAGCACGGGAACACCCCTGGGAAGATGAACAGGACCTTGAAGTGTGCAAGGGAGCACGGGAACACCCCTGGGAAGACGAACAGGACCTTGCAGTGTGCAAGGGAGCACGGGAACACCCCCGGGAAGATGAACAGGACCTTGAAGTGTGCAAGGGAGCACGGGAACAGCCCTGGGAAGATGAGCAGGACCTTGAAGTGTGCAAGGGAGCACGGGAACAGCCCTGGGAAGACGAACAGGACCTTGAAGTGTGCAAGGGAGCACGGAAACACCCCCGGGAAGACGAACAGGACCTTGCAGTGTGCAAGGGAGCACACAGGGAGTGAGCAGGGACAGTGCAGGGGAAGGTGAACGGGAGCTGGACGTGTGCAGGGAGGCAGGTGGGGAGTGAGCAGGGAAGTGAGCGTGGGAGGACGGAGGGAAGCCTGAGGTGTGCAGGGAGGTGTGGATGAGAGCTGGGAGCCCGCGCCACCTTCCCACTGGTTAAAATCCCATTAGATTTGCTGAAATTCACTTTTTCCACTTAAACATAAAAAACCCCTTAATAATATATTCTATTGAAACACACAGTTATAAATATTACACATATAACTACGTATTTCTGCTATATTATATACAGAATATATTACCTGTATTATATGTTTAACTATCTATTATAAATATTACACAGAATTAATCGTTTATTTTTATACATACACACTATATAATTGTTATCTCTATTATTATGTAAAACAAATATACAGGGATAACATGGCTTACCCTATATGTAATATATACTGCATTACATATAATAGATATATTTTATACAGTCTATATTTTATATTCTGTATTATCTATTACCATCATTCTCATACATATTAATTACATCCTAAAGCTGTGATAAATTAGGTATTTTATAGCTATCATAATCTACAATACATCACATATTTACTATATCATAATTTATATTATAAACCTATATATTATAAACATATATATTATATTTATAATATATTATATATTATATATCATACATTATCTATTACCTATTATCTATTATCTATTATCTATTATCTATTATCTATTATCTATTATCTATTATCTATTATCTATTATCTATTATCTATTATCTATTATCTATTATCTATTATCTATTATCTATTATCTATTATCTATTATCTATTATCTATTATCTATTATCTATTATCTATTATCTATTATCTATTATCTATTATCTATTATCTATTATCTATTATCTATTATCTATTATCTATTATCTATTATCTATTATCTATTATCTATTATCTATTATCTATTATCTATTATCTATTATCTATTATCTATTATCTATTATCTATTATCTATTATATATTATATATATCATAACATATATACTACATTGTATATCATCTCATATAATTATATAAATACCTGCACCATATGTAATTTATGGAACACCCGTGGTTCAGCCCCTATTTCATATAAAATCCATGCACTTTAAGTCCCAACCCACAGTTCAGCCCCTAAAGAAACCCTG
Organism: Struthidea cinerea; assembly: GCA_013397865.1. Taxonomy (NCBI): domain Eukaryota; kingdom Metazoa; phylum Chordata; class Aves; order Passeriformes; family Corcoracidae; genus Struthidea; species Struthidea cinerea. Next base: position 122,329 of record VZTI01000010.1, on the reverse strand, counting down.
TGAAAAAAAAATCCAAAACCTGAAGGATCACTTCCCATTGGAGAGAAACGTGGAATATGACACGTGAGATGGAATACATCTCCATTCTGGATCTCAAGTGAGATATATTGAGAAATAACAGGATTTGAGGTATTTGGGAATATCTCATTTACAAGGATCTATTCTAGTCCATTCTATTCCATTTAATCCAAAGTGAATTTGCTCAGAGATTCCCATGGAGGCTGGCGGAAATAGGAATCTTTAGGAGAAAAACCAACACCCTGACATAGAGATGCACAACTTGGGAGTGACTGGGGTTTTCCAGAACTGGCAAGAATTTCCTTCCTGAATTTCCTGAATTCATTTTCCTGAATTTCCCGATTCTGCAGGATTCTGCTATCCTGGCACTGTGGCTCTTTGGAGAAAATCCAGTTTATTCTTCAATAAATCCACTTTTGCTGCAACACCCCAAGACCCCGATGATTTGGGGGTTTTAGAGCCTCAAAACCCCTCTCTGCCTCTTCCTGATCAACCAACCCCAGGTAAGCCAAAACCTTCTGGAATTTGGTCCTTAGCACCAGAAATCCACCTATTTCTTGATGCATGAGCATCCCAAAGTGTGACCACAAAGGGGTTGCAGGGAGCAACTCCTCTAAATTTTTGGGAGATGGAAAAGCATTTGGATGGTTGCAAGTATGAATTAATTTGCCAAAGCAGTGTTTGCATCCCGCATTCCCAGTGGGAATTTTTCAGTAGCCAAGTGGAAAGGTTTATTTAGCCGGGAGCGGCGCTGGCTTCACAAACATTTCCCCTTATCCAGCAGGGAGAACCTCACCAACCGAAAGGAGATTTAATTAGTGAAAATCTCGTTAGGCAAACGAAATTATCCGTAAGACAATCCTGCTCTGGACAGGGGGGTGATTAACCAGAGCCATTAATTGAGAGCGGTGCTCCAACAGGCAGCTCCGCTCCAGCATGGGGGGGCTGTGGCAGGACACCACACCCCGCCCCCACCCCCTTCGTGCTTGCCGAAAAGCCCTTGAGCATCTCATCAGCTCACCTTGATTGCATCATGCAAATTGCAATTAGCTTTTCGTTTCATCACCCCAGAAAACAGAAAAAAACCCGTATTTTGGAGGCACGGGCACAGCAACTCCCAAAATTTGAGAGGGACTAGACTGGTACCCACCGGATGATGTGCCCACATCCAACCACTGAGCACTGAGTGATGCAAATGCCATTTTTCACATTATTTGAAGATGTTTTGGTATTATTTCCAGCTCTTACACGAGGGTTTTTTACCCTAAAGCTGTGGGTGTTCTCACACCAGTCCCTAATGACGCCTGGCAGCACCGTGGCCTCCAGGCATTGTAACGCCAAGGGCATTGTTCAGGCAGCTCAGAACTCCAGGGAAACCTAAAAAAGCTGAGAGCACAAGCTGGGCTATTTCGGAATTCACCAGGACTGAACCTCGGAGGTGACGACAACCGGCCAGGGGAGTGGGAAGGGACCCGCTGTGCTTTTCACCTGCTGCTTTAGTAGGATATCACAGAGCCACCTGTAAAAAGCATCGATTCAGGGCAAGAGAAGCCTTCCCTTCGCCAGGAAGTCCAGCAGGATGCCTTAAAAAATGGGGGAAAAAGCCAAAACCTCGTAAAATTGGTGCCCAGCGAACATTCATGGCTTTATATCTATAATTATGTATCTCTCGTTCCAGAGGAATCCCTGCGGACCTCACTTCTGCTGGGGACCCCACCCTGGGAGCGACCTTCAGCTCCAAGTTTGAGCATCCCTAAAATGAAGTTTCCCACCCCCATCAGCTCCCGAGCCATGTCTGGAGGAAAGACGTGATCCTGCCATCATCACCCAAAAAACCGGGGAATCTGGGAGTATTTTAGATGCAGGGCAAAGATGAGCTCACCGAAAACTACCCAGGGATGCATCAGGTTCCAGGCGGAGTGGGATGATGGAGCAGGGTGACGATGGGTACTGAAGGAATGACCCACCTGATGTCACACAGAGTAGCAGGTAATTGAGAAATACCAATTAAATCTGAGCTGGCAGAGCCCAGTATATATAAGTTCCCCATATATTACATTCCCAAATATATTCTTCCACTATATTCCCCAATATATCATATCTATATACCTATAGATGTATCAAACATTGTATTTCCCAACAGATACAGGGACTATTATCTAATATTCCTCAATACATACAATATTTCCCAATATTTTCTGTTCCTAAATATATTCCCCAACATTATCTATTTTATACTCCCCCATAAATATATAAATATATGGATACTATAATATAATATACTACTAATACTATGGATATTAATACTATTATATTATTTGTGCTGCCCTTAACTTCAAAGTGATTCAGAGGCTGCAATTAATGCCATTATTTGAATTCATTTGCAATATCCATCAATTTTTTCTACATCTTGGGCTCAACTTACTATTGTCCAATTTCTGCCACAATTTGCTACGAGTTCTGAGCAAAACCCACTTCATTTCTGCCAGGCAAAAAGGGTTTATCCTTTAATGATCCTTACCAGATCCCACTCTTGGGACACAAAAAAAATTTGAAAAATGTGGTTTTATTCAAAATCTGGTTTCATCAGAAGGTCAGATTTTACTGAAAAGCCCTGTTTTTAATGAAAGCTACGGATGGGCACCAGGCATGGGCGGGAATTACAGACCTTGGGCATCAGACAAGCTAAAATCCATTTTCAGATGAGACAGGAGTGACCAGCCCCGCAGCGCAGGACGTTTGACACTTGTGGAGAGGAGCCTTTTGGATGAGTTTTGGGGAATTTCCACGCTAAAGTGAGAACGGGTCTGGAATTTGTGTGCTCTGCACAGACCTTGGCCATGTGGGTGCCCTGCTGGGAGGCTTTAATTCAGGGGCCCTGTGAGCACCTTTGCTAATTAGGGTGCTCCATCAGGACCTTGGCTGCCTTGGGTACCCTACAAGCATCTTTGCTAATTAAGCAAAGATGGAGTCTTTAATTTGGGTGCCCTGCAAGCATCCTTGATGACTGGGTCGGTCTTTGTTAATTAGGGTGCCATGCCAGGGTCTTTGCTAATTAGGGTGCTCCACAAGGAGCTTTGCTGATTTGGGCACTCTGATGAGGTCGTTCATTTGGGTACCCTGCCAGGACCTTGGCTCATCCGCTCACCCCAAGAGCACCTTCGCTAATTCGGGTCCCATCCCACCATCTCTGCCCATGCAGATGCCACGCCAGGGTCTTTGCTAATTAGAAGGCCCTGCAATGACCTTTCCTGATTTGGGTGCCTGGTTGGGATCTTTATTTTTTGTACCCTGCGAGCATCTTTGCTAATTAGGGTGCCCTGTAAGGGTCTGTGCCAACCAGGGCACCATCCCATGGCCTCTGCCACTTCGGCTGCTCTGCTGAAGTCCTTCCCCCAGGTACCCTGAAGGGGTCTCGGGTGCCTCGTGGCACCTCTGCTCTCCAGGTCACGAGCAGCAGGTGACACAAAAGGACACTACAGAGATGGCATCGCCCCTGCCTCGCTCTAGGATGCTCCAGCACTGGGCAGGATGCGGCTGCATCCAGCCCTCAGCTACAGGAATGGCTTTGCATCCCAAAATCCTGCGAGGAGCAGGCGATGCACATCCCTGCGGGGGCACGGGGCAGCTTGTGGGATGCCTCGCTGGCATCGGAGCATCCCCAAATCCCATCTGCAACCCCCACGCCGCATTAATGGCTCGTATTTTGCTAATTGTACAAACCTAATGGGGGAAGGAGCTGGCGGGGGAAAAAAAAGGGTAATGGCCATCAGGCCAGCAATAAACCAAAATTAATGGGCTGTGGGAAGAAATCATGTCCACTTAATCCCAGCTTTGGAACTCTAATAGAATCTTGGAACACCAAGGGGGGTTGCTCTATGCCGAGGTCACTCCCGGGCCGTCCGTCAGGAGCCCGAGCTGCAGGACAGTTTGGGGAGGTGAGAGGAAAGGGCGGGAGCATCTTCCCAGTGCCCCGGGATGTGGCAGGCAGCAGGAGAGGGGGATAACTCCCATGGGAGAAGGTAGAGAGATTTAGAGGGATGCTGCTGAAAAACACCTTGTTGGGACTCTGCCTCCAGCTGGGGGATTTCTGCTTTTTATCCCTTTTAATCTTTTTTTTTTTTCTTTTTCTTTTTTCCAGTTTTCTCTTTTAATATTTTTCTATTTTATTTTTTCCTATTTGATTTTCTTTTACCAATTTCCCTTTTTAATTTTCTTCTTATATTATTTGTTCCCCATTTTCCCTTTTGTTTTTAATCCATTTTTTCTTTTTTCCGATTTTGCTTAATTGTTTCTATTTAACCAATTTTCCTTTTTATTTTTTTCTGTTTTCCCTTTTTATTTATTTTTCTCTTTTTTCCCACATTTTCTTTTTTATTGTTTTTACCAAGTCTTTTTTTTCTTTTTACTTCTATTTTCTTCCTTTTCCCCCATTTTTTTTGTTTTTCATGACCGTATTTCTTTCTTTACTTTCTTTTTTTAGCCAATTTTCTTTTTTCTTTTTATTTTCCCATAGAAAAAGGAAAACAATTTCCCCACCACAAAGCAGGGAAAAACCCACCCAAACCTCGAACCCAGCAAGACAGGGATGCTGGTGTGGGACACCAACATGGGATTCCCAATCCCTATTTTCACTCTCCAGCTTCTTCCCCAGCCCTGCTTCCTCCCAGGAGAAATTTAATTACTTTGTGATTTTTGCTTTTGTTCCCTGGAACAAAAATCCAGTGCACAAATATCCCTGTTCCTGGCAAGACTCATCCCAAACATTCCCTTTGGATTGAAAAAAAACCCCCAACACAAAAAACTTTCGCCCATAACTTTGGGTAGGAGCAAAGGTCTTCGTTCCAGGAAAACTGGGTTTGAAAGTGGATGTGGGGTGTTTCTGCCAAGTTGTGTGTGGACATCACCAACGCTTGGGAAAATCTAAACCATCTGTGTTTTCCAATCAAACTGCCCCACTCGGGAGCCAAAAAAACCCCAATACAACCCCAGTCAAACCCAGTGGCTGGTGCTAATGCCCCGAGTCACACTGGGAATGAGAGGGCAGCTGCTGTGCCAGCATCCCAGAGCCAGGCTCTGCTCCCATCTCCTGTTTGGGGTGGCTCCCTCCAGTGATGCTAAACCCCACTGGAGGCTGGAGAGCTTCTTCCTATGGGAGAAGCACTTTTTTTTTTCCTCCTGAAAATGCCAAGGGGGAATAACTCTTTTTAAAATGCTCCTGTTGTTGAGGAGCCACTCAGGGCTGGGGAGGATGGGAATGATGGATCGTGCCAGGCTGGACCAGGGATGCTCCAGCTCCCTGTGCACATGGTGAGCAAGGATGCAGGGATCACCCTGAGTGGAGCAGGGATGCTCAGGGATACTCCAGCTCCCTGGGCACCCAGTGCTTGGGGCACCAGGGATCATCCCAGGCTGGACCAGGGATACTCGGGGATACTCCAGCTCCCTGGGCACCCAGTGCTTGGGGCACCAGGGATCATCCCAGGCTGGACCAGGGATACTCGGGGATACTCCAGCTCCCTGGGCACCCAGTGCTTGGGCACCAGGGATGCTCACGGATACTCCAGCTCCCTGGGCACCCAGTGCTTGGGGCACCAGGGATCATCCCAGGCTGGACCAGGGATACTCGGGGATACTCCAGCTCCCTGGGCACCCAGTGCTTGGGGCACCAGGGATCATCCCAGGCTGGACCAGGGATGCTCACGGATACTCCAGCTCCCTGGGCACCCAGTGCTTGGGCACCAGGGATGCTCACGGATACTCCAGCTCCCTGGGCACCCAGTGCTTGGGGCACCAGGGAACATCTCAGGCTGGACCAGGGATGCTCCAGCTCCAGGCGCACAGGGAGAAAACGAGGCACCGAGCACGGATATACTCAACTCCCAGATTTTCCCTGCAAGGATTCAGGCTATTCACGTGGAAAACTAAACCAGGGTTGCAGGCAGGAGCTGTTTTGATGCCCTGAGAGCAAAAGGAGGAGCGAGCAGCCGCTCACGTAAATCAAGCCGGGGTGTAACCGAGGGAGGCGCTGGCCCGGCCGTGCCCCGTGGCTGCCGGGGCTCGGGTTGCAGGATCCGGCCTCACCGAGGGATTGCGGGGCCGTGCCGGAACGCAGCTATTTTAAGATTGGGGATATCATTTCAGCAACAATTTCCCTCAGTTTCATGTGACACGGACCCAGCATCCCTAAAATAAACGGGGACTACACCCCGTCTTAAAGGGAATGGGAATAGAAATGCTAAAAGTAATAACAGGCGCCCGAAGCGCCGGTGTTAATGATTTGTCTTATTTTATTTCTAGGAAGGAGAATAAATGCACACCAGGGGCAAAAAGCACTTTGGATTTCAGCAAATATTTGGAAATCTTGTTAATTAATGGTACAGTGGACACAAAGATGCAGCTGAGATCCAGGGCTTGGGATCACAGAGGGATTTGGTGGATGTTTATATTGTATTCAGGGAGTTTTCCCATGGCCATTAAAAATAAATAAATAAAACTTAGCACTTGGTCCCTGCCAGTGATATGCTCAGGGTTCCTTACCCAGGGCAGCAGCAAAGATGTGATGCTCCGTGTGCCAAAACAGCAAAAATTTGCAGGAAAATTGTTATTCACTGATTTTTTCCCCTACTGTGCAATGAGTCAAATGGGGATTTTTGCTGTTTGGGGCCAAAAATCACTGATTTAGGATTATCCCCATTCTTGCAGCCATATCACTGCTTAATTTCATGGTACATTAAAAGAACTTCTTAGTGTATTATTTTATAGTATGATACATATTTCTATCAATTATATTAATTGTATTTATTCTGATATATTAGATATATTATGCTATACTACATTATAAAAGTTCACTAACATATCCCAATCTCTTCACTGAGAACTACCATTTATCAGCTGGAAAAACCATCTGCATCTCCCGTGGAAGATCAACATCACTTCTGGCAGCTAAAACTCACTCAGCGGCAAGTTTCAAATTTCTTTTAGACTCCCTTGCTGCAGCTTCAGAGAACCTGCCTCTGTGTTATTCCCCTTCCCCGCTTGCAAATGGAACTTAAAGTTTGAAATTCGGGTTGCAACCGAAAAAAAACCAGCACAGGGACAAGGAATTGTCCAGGAAACGGAGCAACCACGGAGCTCATGCACTCAAACAGTGGCAGGAGGCGCACCAGGAGCGTGTGCACGTACAGCCAAGGGGTGTTTTCCCTGGAAATCACGATTGGGATGTTTAGTTTGCATCAGAAAAGTTCTTTTCCTCTAGGAGGACATGAACAGGTTGATCACCAGCTGCACTCTGCTCACAGGGGACGAGATTCTCCTCCCTCGAAACTGTGATGGGGAGGACGATGCGTGCCCAGCGCTCACACTGCTCTCCTGCACACTAATTCCCTCTGAGCAATCGATTGATAATTTTCTATTATAAATCTACCAATATTTTTATTATAAATCAATAACTTTCTGTTATAATGTGATCAATCCATGACTTTCTATTATAAATCCATCAATCAATAATTTTCTAGTGTACACCAATCCATAATTTTTTACTATGAATCAACCCACTATTTTCTATGATGAATCAATCAATGATTTCCCATTACAAATCAATCAAACCCACAATTTTCTACCCCAAACCAGCCAATAATTTCTTTATTACAAGCAAATCAACTCATGACTTCCTATTATAAATTGATCCATCGATAACTTTCTGTTAGAACCCAATCAACCTTTGGCTTTCTAGTATAAATCAATCCATCAATAGGGTTTTATTCTGTGTCCATTTGAATTAAATTGAAATTAATTAGATCTCGGTTCAGCTGCCGCTGGGCTGAAGGCCCCCACGCACCCCCCCAGGCAGGTATTTATAGCCACCGTGTCTCATCCCCACTGCCCTCAGCCCCGGCCATTAATTAAATTAGCACAAAGAGGGGCTTGTTGAGCGCTCCAGCCGCCCGAAGTCGAGCCGGCGAACAGGAAACAAAGGGTGGAATTCTGCCTGCTCGGCTCAAGGGTGCTGCGTGCCCCGGCCGGGTGCTGGAGCAGGGCATGGGGTGCCCCCACACCCATCGGATGGGGGAGCAGCCCCCCAGGGCAGCACTGGGATGTGGGATGGCTGGGCTGAGCCAGAGCTGGGCTGGAGCAGTTGGGTGATGGGAGTCTTGCTCCGGGAATTATGCAAATGCCACCTCGCAGCGGGTCTCACCCCATCACTTCCCAGATTTACACTCAGCGCACCCCAACCGGAGGCCGGGATGCCAGTTCAGCCACTTCCCAATCCCCGAGCTCTTCCCAACTTCCCACAGCAGTGTGAGAGCACTGCTGCACCGAGCCCCTCTCCAAGCACAATTAATTCTGGGTGAAAACGCTCCCAGTAATTCCTGCAGGGATAACAGCACCAGGAATTTCTCTGGCTTTTCCCCTGTTGAGCCAAATCCCTGTATAAATGGTTGCAGGGAAAATAACCCCCCCGATGCCTCTACCTTGAGATAACCTTGGCCACTTGCCAGGTACTCAGCCATTAAAGATGCTACTAAATCGCTTTATTTAGTGGTTTTAGCATAAATATTCTCACCAGGACCTTCAGCTTCACTGTTTGGGGTGTTCAATTTAAAAGGGAAGGAACAGGAAAAAAAACCTTTTGGAGGTTGTTTAGGCAAGGAGGAACGATTCAGCACGGTACAGGGTGGGATTAAGATGGCAAAGGTCACGCTGGAAAGAAGGAAAAGCTCCCCAACAGCAAGAGGTGGCTCCTGGTACAAGGAGAAAACACTGAACTGCTCAAAAAGAGTGAAAAGCAACTTGATAAAAAGTGATGGTTGCGACAGTGGGATTGGCAGTGGGTCAGGTCTGTCTGGGGGAATATAGCAGGAATGGGGAATACGCCCATGGTGGTTACTGGTCTGGGGGAGTCACAGCCAGGAGCTGGAGGAGCATCACTAGAAATGGACAAGTGTTGGTAAAAATGCATCAGAATCACCAGAATTGCACAAGTAGCCCCAAATCTGGATAAGCACCCACAAAACTGTACCAGCATTGCTAAAATTGGATGAGCAACACTAAAACTGGACAAAACTGATGGCCCAGAACTGCATCAGTACCCCGAAAGTTGGACCAGCATCACTAAAATCACACCAGCATCCCTAAAACTGCAGCAGCATCCCTAAAATGAGACCAACATCCCTAAAATTAGATCAGCATCACTACAGGTAAATGAGCATCCCTAAAATTGCAGCAGCATCCCTGAAGTTGCACCATCGTCCCTAAAACTGAAGGAGTATCACTAAAACTGCATCTGCACCAGCATTCCTGAAACTGGCACCAGCATCCCTGAAGTTGGATGAGCATCACTAAAATCACACCAGCGTCACCCCACAGGAAAATAACCCATCGATACCATTTAGTATTTAATTCATATTGTCATCTTTAATTATTTACTCTTCACTTTCTATTGGCTATTGAGCAGGTACTGCTGGTTATTTTTCATTGTTCGTTTTCTATGATAGTTAAGTTTGTTCTTTACCATCCCGCTGACGAAGTGCCCCACTTCATTATTTTTGTTTTAGAGCAATTAATTAATTGCCAGAGTTATGAGATCTTGGATCTGGCACCAAGATATAAAGAAACCAATTTCTGCATGCAAACACATTAAAAGACCTTTGCAGGCATTTTATATAAATGGGATTTTCTTGGGATTGAGCTAGAAAACAATAAGAATTTCTTTCTTTTTTTTTAAACTCCTCCAGCAAAGTTCATCTCCTCAGAACCCAGATTTTGGGGGTTTTTTTTAATAATTCTATCTAAATTGGGTGAGCAAGGTCAGGGAGGGGATGCAGGATGCAAGAGGTGGGATGGAGGGCATGGAATGCAGGATGGCCTGGAGGGGAGACCTCCACCCACCATCCCTGAGCCAATTACTTATAATCATTTATTATGAGCTGATGAAGGGGATAATAAAATACAAGACCTGGAGAGGGCTCAGCTCATCATCCTCACTCACTGGGAGCCTTCCCTTTGGAAAGCGGCAGCAGGAAGAGAGTGGAAATAGGGTAAAAATAGCGAAAAAAGGAGAAAAATCGAGCAGGCAAAAGACTTTTTTTTTTCTGGGATAGCATCAAAATCTCCATCCAGGCTCCCAGCTGTCCTCGGCATCAGCACCGGCAACAGGCAGCGGCGTTGGGATGGAGAAATTAGCAGCTTGGAACAATAAATTCCCTTTTAAATTTATTGCTCAGGAGCATTAAAAATGTCTAAAGTGGTTTACATCCACCATCACCGTGGGAATTCGCCCAGGGATCCAGGAGCTGGTAATTGCTATTCTCAAACTTGCCTTGGAAGCTTCAAGTAGTGTTTAAAAAAAAGAAACATTTTAAGGGCTTTATAAAGCCATAAAGTGCCCTCGACGTACCTGGGAGTGATGGAGCTGGGAGAGGCTGGTCCTGCCTCCGCCAAATAATCCTGGGAATAGCACACTGCTGGTCTGGTAATGGCAAAGGAAACTGCTACAGTTCAATATTGGGGTTTTTTTCAATTATTTGGCCAAGTTTTTTGCCTCACTGCTGGGCTGGGGGCAGAGCGTGAGGCATCGGGGGGATTCCAGAGAGCCTGGGCTGGGTTTGATGCTTGGACAGGGCTGGGCTGCCAAAAACGATGGGAAAAAAGGGGGGAAAGGGGGGGAAAAGGGCAGAAAAAAGGGGGAAAAAAAGGAAAATAATAAAGGAAAAAAATAAAAGTAAAAAAAAAAAAAAAAAAA
>VZTI01000010.1:94506-105605 GCA_013397865.1 Struthidea cinerea | reverse complement strand
TCCATCAAGGCCCCCGGGGAGGGTGGTACCAAACCCGTCCACCCCCCAATACAACCGTGAAATTTAGGGTCGCCCATGAAATCCCACCCCAAACGCCTCCTGTGGTATTATCCCCCGGGCAAAACACTCTTATTTGGGAAGTATCTATTAATTATTGCTAATTTGGGGGAAGGGGGCTTCTGACCCAGCTCCCCCTACCCAAATTTTGGTTCACATGAGACAACAACTGCCCTTCTCTTTCGCAAAGACCCGAAGATGAGGTTTTCCTGGAATCACTTTCATTGGGAGCACTGGGTCCTATAGCCAAATTTTCCCACATTTTATTGCAAAAGCCACAGGGACAGATTTTTCTGGATCAGTCTGGCCACAGTTTTTTTCTCCCAGTTTTCCAACCCCTTCCCTAATGAAAAATGCCATCAAGAACGGATTTAAGGAGAAACGCTGAATTTCTGCCCATTTCCTAAGGATCTTGGGTGGGGGGACAGAGTCGCTCAAAACAGCCCCAGAATTCCTTTGGAATAGGTTAAGGAATAGGTTAGGGAATAGGTGAAAATTGGCTCCCAAGAGTTACAGAAGGACGTATGAGCCAGCAGCACTAAATGGTGTGTAAGGGATGGCCAGGGGGTCAGGGATGCAATGGGAAAGGCGGTAAAACAAATTAAATTTAAGGCCAGGAACCCAAAACACTTTAATTTCTCCTCTTCAGTTTTCCCGAACAAATGGCCACTTGCAAATCAGCATTCCTAAATCCCTCCTTCCAGTTTATCCCGAAAGCAAGTCCCTCCAGAAAATATTTGCTCCCCTGTTTGTACTTCCTGTTGGGAGCAGACTCTAACATACACTGATGTCCTTTGGGTTGGCCAAAGAAGAGCAACAGAAAATAGAAAATAGATGGCTCCCGCTTGGAATCCATCAATAAAATACCAGAGAGATGCAGTGGGTGGTTGGGATGAATCCCACCCCCCTCCAAAAGAAAAAAAATCACTGCACTGCATCACTGGGAAAACCAGCTGGAACTCAGAGCATCCCCCCAGTCCTTTGGAGATGTTGGAATGATTTATAGGAATTTCTTGCCTTGTAAATCAGCCGACGGGACGTTTTTCCCCTCCCTTATTACTATTCCACAGAAGCGAGCAAAGATGAGGAGCCATAAAGCTGTCGCCGGTTGTTTCAACCAGCTGGGGATGCCAGACAGAAAATATTTCGGGTTTTGCAGAAACTGGAGCACTGGAAAGGAAGAGAGAAGGGGAGGCAGATGGAAAACCCATCATCGTGATATCAAAGGACCACTGGATCATCCGCACTTGGCATCTCATCTTTCTCGCATCTCGTCTTGGAAAACAGGGATGTAAAAGAGCAGGCACATGTGGGGCATATTTTAAGCCACATCATTGCCAAAAATATCCAAGTGCTCAAAATTTTAGGGTTCTCGTGGTGCAGGGATATTTCTTCTGGAGCCAGCAGCAACAAGCTCTTCACATTCACTCCTCGAGCATCCCAAGTTCATTCCTCAAGAATCCCACATTTGATTCTTGAATAACCCACATTCACTCCTCGAGCATCCCTCATTTATCTTCCCCAGTTTGTTACCAATCACCAAAACAATTCCTCCACTGGTTTTGGAATCTCACATTTAAACTCCAGGGAAAGCATCCAGGCCCAGATTTTTCCTTCACAAAAGCAAAAGCTGCTTCTTCCCAGGAGAGGTTTTTCCAGAGGTTAATTATCATCCCTGGTTAAAAAACCACATTTCCCAGTTGGATTGGCCACTTCATCAACCAGCCATGGTTGACCTTGTTGGAATTTTTTTGGTGATAAATTAAAATTCTCCTGCACTCAATCTCACCGTTCTTTTCCCCAGAAAAAAGCATCTTTCTGCTGCAACAGGTCATTACTGAGTGATTTTTTTGGTCAGATCTCATCCCTCCAGATCTCCAGGACCTTGGATGCTTGGCTGCATCCCTCCTGAGAAGAGTTTGGTACCAACTCACTTCTTCCCACCCCGGACTACCCTACAGTGACTGCAGTGACTGTTTGGGTCCAAACCCCAAAACCAGGAAACACTCCTTCAGACACCTTTCTCCATCCCTATATCAATCCAAATTGCTGGAAAACCTCCCCGAAATTAAACCCCCTCCACTTAAAATTCCCCCAGATTCTGGGGGTCATGCCATTTCCATGCCCCAGACTGGAGCTTGGGCACCTCAGGGAGATTTTTTTGCACGTGTGAAGGCAGTGTTGTAAATATATCATTGCCACAAACACAGTGACACTTATTCCAGAGGACGTGGACGGGTCCTTTCCAAAAGAGATGAGTACTCGGAGCAGGTTTGATAAAATATTAAACATTTGGCAAGAGCAGCGACGTACATAACCAGCAATATTTACATTTTTACATAACGGGCTTCGGGAGAAAACAAATTACATAAAATATAGAGGTTTAGTCTCCGTCATTTGACTGCTCCTCCATAAATAATTCAATTCTCTTTCCAAGATTGTATTATTGCTCGTGTCGGATTTCTCTAAGAAAACTGTGACGGGATTCTCGGCAAGATGCATAAGAGCAAAACCAAGTAAATTATTCAAGGATAGATGTTGAAAACAAGACAGGGTTTTGGGACGCGGCCTTGCGGCTGAGCCCGGCTTAAGCACTGCAGCAGGCTGGAGGGGTACAATGTCCCTCCCAAACTACTTACAGGGAGGGCGTCCAACCCCCTCAGGAGTTCAAAGATGCTAAAAAGGAAACCCTAAAGACAATTTAGGACTTGTTTCAGGTAGGGTGTTTCTCCAAAGTGTCCCAGCTCAGGCAGAGGTAGCCACCAGCCCCTCTGGCTCTGGCACCACACTTGGATCTGGTGGTGATGATGCCTAACACAAATCACTCATTAAAATTCCCGTTGGATTTTTAGGAGATATTTAAGGACATGAATATTTTCCTACACCCTTCCAAACCCTCTCCACCAACGAGTTTCAGGAAGGGAGAAACAAATTCAGCATCAACCAAGGCAGCCTTAAAAGCGACAGAGGGACCATCCACACGGACAGTTGTCTGTCCAAACCCAACAATGCTTGTACCAAACGTGGGATGAAATTAAAGGATTCCCCAAATTTTAACTATCTAACTCATGGAAGATTTCTATATCTTGATTTCCCTCCATGTTTGGTATTTCACATACTCACAGGACAGCTCCTCATTTTACCTGTGCCCATGATTTTCCTGGGGATAGTAAGAGAGTCGACCCCAAAAGATTTACGACACCAAGACAACAACGTCAGTTTTGAAGCCACTGTGCATTTTAAACAATCTCAGACACACACACGAGCATGTGATTTCACAAGAACTAATAGATAAATACATGGGAGAATACAATTAAGGGGTTTATCAATAATCCATAGGGACAAGGAGGATGTATTAAGAACAAGTGATCAATGCCAGGATGGTTCTGTATTCCCAGAGGTTTTCCTGTGCAAGATTAAATAAGATTCGGTTTATTTCTTGTGAGAGACTGATGGATTGATAACAAAGAAAGCTAGAGCCAAAACAAAGGATTTTTCCCTGTTGATGCCTCCACCATGGAGCTGGGATCGAGTGGGAAAACATCTAAAAAAATGGGATTTCTCCCCTCCCCACACGGGCTGAGTGGGGGTTAATGCTGGCTTGTTGAGCCAGAAAGCATTTTGGGGTCCTTCCAGAGGGCAAATGATGGATAAATGGCAGGTTATATATATATTTTGATTAGAAAGTCCCTGCTGCCAACTTACTCCTCTTAAATGTTTAATTTCAAGGCATAATAAGTCTGTGGCTGCTTTTTGCTGCTCCTTCAGGCTCTCCTGTGCAAAGTTACTGAAAGCATCTGACTGACTGATCCTTTCCCAAGCATTTCCAGGGATAAATAAATAAAAAAAAGAAGGCTCTGGATGTTTAAAGTGACTTACCTCCAGCACCTGGACAAGCTGTGGAGTCTATTTTCCAGAGGCAGTGTCAGCTGATTGAGATAGAGATGGGCTGGAGGGATACCCACGGGGGGAAACAAAAATCAGAAATAATTGTTGAACTACATCTTGTACAAATACTGTAAAAACAAATCCGGGGTTGGTTACTGGGCTGAGCCCCCCTCCAATTTAAGTTGCCCTTGGATATCTGCGGTACTTGGATACCAGACAGTCGACAAACGCAACGTGGAGGTGCCGAATCCTGCCCTTTTAAAATTTTGATTCCACCTGAGAGGTTTCTTCACCTTGGCTGGGCTTTGGCATTCATTGCCCGTCCTCTTTCCGGTTCAGCCCGTGGTGGGAGTTCAACCTTCACCGAGCTATGCCAGCGCCAGCCGCCGGCACCAGCCCGGCTTCCGAGGAGCTGGTGAAGGGAGAAGCGGAGAGATGGTCACAACTCTTTAAAGATGCAAATTGAGAAGCAGCCATCATAACAAGAGAGCTCTGCTAATTCTCTTACGAGTATGCAGATTTCAATGCTGACTTTTCCTAGGCTTATTTGTTTTATTTAGCAATAAATTTAATACCAGCTCCCTGAAGCACAGAGACAGATGGACTATAAACTTTGAATTTTGAGTAGTTTTACTTCCTTAGGTTCATGTCATCTTTGATGTCTTCTGAAATTACATCTTGGAAAGTTCTCAGGGATTGAATTCTGCTTTTTTACAGCCCTCAAAGCCATTTGATTAGCCGCCTTTTAATTTTTTTTCTTGTACAGGTTACCTGAAGGATCTTAAATACCATCTAAGTGATTCATATCCTTGGCTGCCAGAGCTGTCTCAGGGAGTTGCCAGTGGAGCTGAGAAAACCAAAGCACCCCATAATATCTTCTCCGCAGGCAAAGGAAAACAAAATAAGTTTTGTGCATCCTTTGGGATGGAAAGTTCCTGAGATCTGAGACTAAAACCCCTGGGCTGAAATAAAATGGTGCCCTAGCAGAGCACAGGGCAACTGGTGTGGGGTTTTGGAATGCCCACAAAGTCATAATGCAGCAGGAAGGATTCATCTCCTTTTTTCTCTTTTTTTGCCATCCACCAGCAATTAAAAAATCAGTTTGGAAGTGAGGAGAAACACCTGAGAGGTTGGTGCAGCCCAGGGGAGCCCCTGAGAGGAGGGTGGTCGCCATCCTTCAGTTGCCCACAGGTGGTGGGGTGAAGCCATGAGTTGACTGAACACCATGATGGTCAGACACACAAGAACATCATTTTTACCAACAGCCCTGAGGTGTGTGAAAATCCAGAATTTAATTTGGAGATGTAAAAACCACATCCCACGTGCTCAGGACTCGGGGAAAGGTGAGCTTAAGGGTAACACGGCAACTTTTGGAGTGAACTCCCAGGAGCCACACGGTGCTTCGATCTAGCAGGTCTAGGCCCAGCCGGGTCCCATCACAACTAATTTCCCTACCGTCACACACAAATAGGGAAGGAAATTAAATTTTTTTAAACAAACAACAACAAAAAAACCCCCACATCATTTCCAAGCTGCCGCCCGGGAAACAGCAGAAAAAAATCGATATCTGTCGAATAAAAAAGGGCGAGAACAAAGGTGTTGCAAGGAGCCAAGAATAAAACCTGAATGAGAACTGCAAACAGGCTTGATTGCCAAAAAACCACCTGCCTGAAAGTCCTGGGGATCTCAGCAAGAAATTTGGGCCATTTCAGAAGTTGTTGGTTGCTTCCAGTCACCCAACATCCTACCATGGGCAGACGCTGCCGTCGCTCAGCCCTGTCCAGTTTTGAGACATTATTGGCTGCTCAACTGCGATGGAATTACGGCGGACAAACATTTTATGGGCACATTAAGGTCTAATGAGTGGCCAGTGATTAATGCTGTTATGAAGAATACCAAAAGAACTAATGGTTGTCGCTGTGAGCGGCACTAACAACGAGGAACAGCACGACAAGTTCAGAAGGAAAGCAGTTCTGATCTTTATTAATTAATTCATTCCTCTATTATAACGGGGTTCGCAAAGAGTGTGTTGAATGGCATAAGACAGTTGGGTGCTTGGCCATCCACCCCTTGAGGGGATTGGTCAAGCTCTGAGACACTTATTCCAAAATATCAGAAAGCCAGAACCACAACAATCCTGCATAACAATCCCAGGTGCAAGATACAGAGTTCGTTTACAAAAACCCACAGCAGTGTTTTCACAGCTTCTGTGAGAGCTGCAAAGTTCTCCCCGAACGCTGCAGAAAGCTGAAAGATTTCTCTACCAAAGCTTTTCAGCATCCACAAATGGTGAGGAGCCACTTAAAATGAAGTGTTGTGGGTTTCATTCTCAATGGCTCCTTGGTTTCTCACCTGGAAGCTCTTGGGTTGGAAGGGAGAAGAGGTTGGCACAGGTAAAGGCGCAAGGTTTCCAAAGTGACGATGCAAGGAGGACCCATACAGATACTCTTCACAGGTAAGATTGGTGGGAAATAGCACTTTTGGGGGAAATGTATGGGAAATAGAAGTTTCTTGGAAAAGCATTTGACTCTGGGCTTCAGAGCCTTTGGGAATACCATTATAAAAGCTAATTTTAATTTTTACCATCTCCCCAGACCCTGTTCTTGACTCTCTTTTTCCCCTCGATCTTCTTAAACTCATTTTCCATGGATTCTTCACCTCCTTCCTTTGGCTTTGCCTCTGCTCCATCCCTTGCAGCACTCATGGAGGTCTCTACAGCCAAATTTAAGCCTCTCAGGTAGTTTCTCTCCTCCTTCCTCTCCTTGGCTGGAACAGATTTTGCTACGATATCAACCCATGTTGACTCCATGGGGACATGTCATCCCATGTGGGCACGATGACATTAAAACACCCCCAGGAGACAACTATAGGAACTCCCTTTTTGTGGGGTTTTTAGGGAAATCCCTACAGTTGCTTGAGCTTCGGAGAACAAAGAATCAAAAACCTTACTTGCACCAATCTACAAATTTACGGGACTGAACTAAAGTTGCACTTACAAGTCACCAAAACCAAAAAATGACCAACTTCCTCCCACTTGGGAGTGGTATGAACCATAAGAGGAATCACAAGGTGTGATGACAGAGACACCCTGTCTTCCTCCATCCCCCTTCTCCACGGGCTTCTCGGTCGCGGTCAGTCTTGTCCCACAGTAGAAAATATTTTCTCTCCTCCTACCAACCAGGGCCTTTTGTGGCTTTTAGAGGCATTTCCACTTGCTGGGATGGGATTTTTTCCTTTTTCATTTGAAAAGTGACTTCATATTCCACTTTATTATTTTCTGAATGTTGCAGGATTTATTCTGTTTGAAGTCTTACATCCTCATTTCCTGTCAGGATGATTAAAATTGATTTCCGCCATCAGCTAGAAAAAGATAATCTGAAGTGGGTTCCTGTGAGAGAGAGCTCTATCCCACTGGAGACATTACTAACCCTCTCCTATTATTTTAACTTTCTTTTTTGGTGGGGATGTCTCTTTGGAAAAGGACAACTCCATGCTTCTCAGCCACGTGTCCCCCCGGTAAGTGGGGAAGAACTATTTAACCTCATTTTTCCCATCACGGAAAGGAGACTGAGGGATTTAAATAGCTCTTGTTTACCACTGCCACCCTCCTGGCAGTATTTTTAGAGAAGTAATTGGATCCTCTTGATGCCGTCGCTTTGCTTTCTCGAGCTCCACGTCCCCTGACCCCACACCTGCACCTGTCCCAGTTTGTATCTGGGCAAGCTGAAACGGGATGGGTTTTTCCCCAGCATTAAGCTGGGTGGACTTGGAGACTTTGCAGAAGGAGGAGGAAGGGATTTGGGCTGGAAAACCGTTGGCAAGCTGTAAAACATCTGGCTGACAAAGAAAACATGGAAAAAATGGGTCCAGAGGGCAAGTGGCACTCAGGGATACAGTGGTTCCAACCTTTACCCATCTCTTAAATCAACTAAACCTGGAGTATTCGAAACAAAAAATCAATTAAAATAAATTAAATAAATTTTTTTCTAAATCAATTCAGTACATTTTTATAATTGATGAAATAAATTTTATAATTAACAAAATCAACTAAATGCTGGATATCCTGAATAATCTCCAAAATACACCAAAAATATCCCTAAAATATAAATGACTTCTTTCTGGGCTGAAGGCTCTTGGGGCCTCATGACCACGCTGGTTTGCAGCAAACCCCCATAAGCAAATTGATGCAAATGAGGGGGACTGGTGGTTCCTATCACATCAAGGATGAAAACGATACGTTTGTACTGACGCTCTTTTCCCCGACCACCACCTCCAGACTCCCAACCCACGAGGAATCCCCCCAAAAAAGGGGTCCCCAGACAGGTCCCCACCATCCAGCAGATCCCCATCACAAGGCTTAAACACCCTTACAAGAGAGTAATTTAACGCCATTCCCAGCTTAAGCTCCATATCTGCCGGGCGTGAAATTAGTTCCAGCAAGCTGCAAATTTGCCACTAATAAAAATATTTAGCAATTCGCTAGTCTTTAAATCAGGAGCAGAATATTTTCTTTCCTGCATCGGCGCCTGTTTCTTTTTAATTCTAATACTGGAGCATCGGGGAGCTCCAGCCGTAAAACTGGAAGTCTCACGACTGCGCGAACAGTTTTAAATCAGTTCCCTCAGCGCTTCCAACCCCACTACCAAGAGTTTGATCATTTATTATCATTTGATACTAGACCATGTTGGTTAGTTTGGCCACCAGCATGAGCTGGGCAGGGTGGATTTGCAGGTTTTAACCCAAAAGAGGCCATCTTGACCCAAACCCGCCCTGTTTCCGGGGGCTGCTCCTTGAGCGGCGTCTTGCAAAAGAGCTTTGATCCATATGATCCCATCTTGAAGGAAGGTGACCTCTCTGTCCTCCTGCGCCAAGCATTTAATTAGCCTCAGCACTAATTGCATCTCTCTGCCAAGCCCATTTCATCCAATGCCAGCCTCAGGATCTTTGTCATGCCTCTGCCAGGAAATGCCACAATTCCCTGATCTCCTCCTTGGGAAAAACTATCCGCAGTGATGAAGCATCCTTCAAATCATTCCTTTTCCTTGGCAGGACAGCAGCTCCCATCCGCTGGAGAACACTGAGTTACTTGTGTCCAAATAAATCCTTTGCATCGGGTTTTCTGGGCCATGAGCATCCAACAGCCTCTGTATGGCTCCACTTCTCCTTATTTATAGCAGGTTATTGCCTGAGAGCCTTGCCAGGAAAAGCTCTGTGATACCGATGTTATGGATATCAAACACGTTGGAGCTGGAATTGATCAACACCACATCATTTGTCATCACTTTGATGTGTCCTGTCCCCAGCACAAGGGTTTGGATGCAAATGCCACGTGGTGCAAATCAAAAGTCTTGGAGGAGCCTGAATCTGTGACACCAGCAAATGTCCCCACAGCAACAGTTATGCTGGAAAAAAAATCACCACAAATATGAAGCTTCTCCCAGAGTCATGCAAACAACACAAAAATCCTCAATATTTGCTGGTCTCCCATGTTTTTAATTCACCTTTTATACCCAGCATTGCCTTTCTCCCACTTTCTGTAACTTCTTTTTTCCAGGTGCGATGCAACTCTGACACAAGCAATAAATGGGACCAAATCCCAGCAGGTAAAAGCTGGAAGGAAAAGTTATTTTTGGTCAGCAATAAACGATTCTTTGGCAATAAAATCGGATCTTTGCATTCAACTGATGGGCTGACGGAGCACTCTGTGAGGCAAATCCCCAGCAAGGCATTTCTGATGCTGGGAGGAGGCTGAGATGCAGAAGAGGGATGTGTTTAGGATGATGAGCTTTGTTGCAGATGGTTGAAGAAATCTCTAGTGAAGGTTGTGCTTGGAAATACCACACTGATGAGGTTGATTTTCCCAGGTATCTCCGTCCAGTTCCTCAGCTGTGGGTTTACCATTTGGTAAAAATGAAATTTGGGGTTTTAGAAACTACCAGGTTCCAAAAACGCAAAGAAATGGGAAAACAGAGAAAAGCAAAGGGAGATTCCCAAACAACAGGAGCAAATTTTTAATTTCTGCCAGCAGGAGCAGGAAGCACAGGGAATAACAGAAGAGAAGGACTGGGAAAAGGATGGCAGAGATGGACATCAACAAGGCGGGGATCGCAGAGGGGAAAAAGCCCTGCCTGGTGGGATTAACGGCACGAAGCAGAGCAGGAAGGAGTTTGCTATCAAACATACGCTTTTAATATGTTGGCAGCCGGCTGCCACTCGATGCCAAGTAAAGGCAGGTGTCGGAGACAGTTTGTGTTCTGCTTGCTGAAGCATTTGGTGTCATGCTGGCGACTGATTTCATCACAGGGAAAGGCAGGTTGATGCTGCGTGGAATAATTAACCGCTGGTTTATTCCTCCCCTTGAAAGAAGTGACAGAAAACGCCACTCAGGTGACATTTTATGCAGCCAAAGTATTGCAGACTTCAAGCAGTTGAGAGGGAAAATATCAATGTTTAGTTTTTTTCAGGTTTGCTGGTAGCTGAGCCCGGAGTGCCTGGGGTTTGAACAAAATCGTCCTAAAAGTCCTTTCCAACCCAAACTATTATGTAATTCTGGGATTCCATGATAAAGTCGCTCATCAAACCACACTGGCCTGGGTCTGATGGGCAAGATGTGACGGTGAAGAGACAGGATTTATAAACAGGCTGAAATATTTATTTGAGATGGAAATTCCTCTTGTCTTGATTATTAGAAGATGCTTATAGCACTGACAAACCTCTGTAGTTTGGCTTGGCTGCCCCAGACCCCCAGCACGGCTGTTCCAAAACGCTGCTGTGGTCCCCGTGTCAGCGTTATTGTATTAACGAAATCTGCCTGATTTTGGCCCTAAATACATTTGAGGGCGTGGACAACTCAGTTTTAGGGTTTTGGGGTGAAAGCGTGTTCAGCGGGGCAGGCAGGAGCTGGCTGGCGCCGGCCAACGCGAGGTAACGGAGCACCGATCCATCTGCAGCGGGAGCAGGGACGGGAGGGAAATTCCCGTTCCACCGGGAGCAGCTGCGGGCTCTGGGACGGGGGCCACAGCCGCGGGGCGGGGGGCGGCTGAAGGGGGAATCTGGGGATTCCATGACGCCAGGAGGGCGGGGGTTCAATAGGGACCGGTTCAGTAGGGCCGGGTTTCAACCGGGCTGCGGCCGGGATCGGGACGGGGCACTCG
>VZTI01000010.1:76784-93829 GCA_013397865.1 Struthidea cinerea | reverse complement strand
GGGGACAGGGCGGGATCAGGCCCGGTGAGCCGCGGGGATAGGGCGGGATCAGGCCCGGTGAGCGCGGGGATAGGGTGGGACCGGGCCCGGTGAGCTGCGGGGATAGGGCGGGACCGGACCCGGTGAGCGCGGGGACGGGGCGGGATCAGGCCCGGTGAGCGCGGGGATAGGGTGGGACCGGGCCCGGTGAGCGCTGGGACAGGCCGGGCCCGCCGGTGCTGAGCTCGCCCCGCCGCTCTCCGCTTTCGCCGCAGGGTCGCCGCGGTGCCGGTGGTGCTCGGAGCCGCCGCGCTCACGGCCGCGCTGCTGCTCTTCCCCCGGGAGGGCGAGAGTCCGGCCCCAGCCGGCGCTGAGGAGGTGAGCCTGGGCGGGAGGGGCCGGGCGGTCCCGGGGCGGGAGGGGCGGTGCCCCGGGTGTGCCTGGATTGGCCCCCAGGGTGCCCCGAGGACCCGGGGATTGACCCTGACTCCAATGCCTGGCCCCGACTCCTGCCCTGAGGCCCCGGGGATGGGCCTTGGGAATGGCCCCAAGATGGGTCTTTGACCCAGGGATGGGCCCCAGCCGCCATCCCGAAGCCCTGGGAATGGTTCTTTACCCCAGGGATGGGCCGCAAGGATGCCCTGAGGCCCCGGGAATGGGCTTTCACCGCAGAGATAGCCCCGGCATCACCCCCGATGCCCGGGGATTGCCCTGTGCTGCCTTTTTGCTCTCCCGCGGCTCCTTCTCGGGCACAGCCTCCCGCTGGCACAGGCTGTGTCGCTCGTGGAGCCGGTAACTATTAATTCCTCTAACTAAATCTCCGATTTACTTACACGCTGTTCCATCTGAGCCGTGGGGTTCGGCTGCCCTCCTCCCATCCCCGGGGGCTCTGTGCAGGGACTGCACTCCCAGCTCCAGCAGCCTCTGCTCCCTCTCTGCCATTCCCTTTCCTTGTAGTTCTCCTTCCAATTCTGCTGCCTTTCACTTTTCCCCGGCTCTGTTTTCTGATTAAAGCCCAGTAACAGCTCTTTAGCTCTCTCGTAGGTTATTGCCGTGCTCGAGCATGAAGCCACCTGCCTTGTCAGGCACAGGGATCTCCCCCAGTTTTTGGATCAGGCTGTCTGAGCTGCCACCTTGAGCCCTCCCAGAGCTCTTTGGGCTTTGAACACACAAAGTTTTGTGGCCTTTCAGGTGCCGTTTCCTCCGTTCTATTATTAATGCATGTTAATTATTGCTCTTCTGGCTCTTGTCCTGTGTAAATCCCTACTAAAAGATACTTGTAACGTTCTTTTCTTCTCTCTGTGTCACATCTGACCCGCCTGTGTGAAGGTTAGGAGTGAGATGAAGGGCAGCCCAGCGCCTGTTTGTTGCCCGGGAGGCAAATGGAATTGGAAAGCTTATTTTTTTACGGATCTTCAATTGGACTGGACCTGCCCTGCCTATCAATAATACATGACCTGGGCTTTCTGCACCAAAACTCTGCTAATTGGCTAATTAAAACGTGAGACGTGCAGAAGGAGCCGGTGCTTCGCTCACCAGAGACTCTCTGCAGCAGCACCAGGGCTGAGCTAATGCGATGGATGAAGCTGAGCCAGGGCTGAGCGGAGCTCTGGGGGGTCTTGGAGCAGAGAGGGGGATTTCATAAACAGCCTCCTCGCTGTGGGCTGCTCTTTGTGTCTTGCCTAGCTACCACAGCTTTTTGGTTTTCATTTTTTTTCCTTCTTTTCTCACTATCTCCCTTCTAAAAGGGAATCAGGGCTGGAGGTTTGTGGCTGGGGAGAACTGCTTCAGGGCTTGGCTCCTGTCTTCCCTGTGCTCAGTGCAGCGCTGCTCCACATTAACATTCCCTGTAGCTTTTTGCAGGGATTCTTGTGCTCGTTTGTCACACACCGTGCATCCCACAGAGAGTTCCCGTGCCAGGGATGAAAAGCAAAGGGAGAAACCTGGGGGAGCCCCAGAGGTTCTCTTTTCCAGGGCATGGTGTGCCCCCTCCAGGCTCCTGGAGCAGACCGGGGCTGTGATGTGCCGGGATCTTTGTGTTTCTCTTCCCTGCAGATTGTGGACACCTTCTTCATTGGCCGCTTCATCCTCCTGGCTGTGATGAGCCTGGTCTTCCTGGGGTGCCTGTTCCTGCTCCTGATTTACCACCTCATGGAGCCTGTGTATGCCAAGCCTCTCCACAGCAGCTAGAGACAGCAGTCTCTGCACAGAGGAAATCCTGATTTCATGGGAATAAACCAGAAAGAGAGACCAGGAGACTGTTCTGGAGGTGACCACGATGGTTTTTCTGAGCTCAGAAAGAGCCAGCAAAGCAAGTGAAGTCTTTGCTTCATCTTAAAAAGCAAAGTTTGGTCTGAGCACGAGCCCGGTCCTCCCCAGGGGGTTCAAACCTCTGCACCTGCAAAGGTGTGTGAGCCTCTGGATCCTGCTCTCGTTTACAGGAGAGCTGAGAGAGATGCAGGCGCTTGGTGCTGCTCCTGGTGCAGTGCACTGGACTGAACCGAGATGGTTTGTTACTGTTACCCACAAGAGATGGTTCCTTCCTGCTCCCTTTTCACTGCGGTTCAATAAAACTCTTGGAGAAATCCCTGACTCAGGCTTTATTTATTCTACAGGGGTGTCACATTTGGCCACACTGTGGTGACAGTGCCCGTGAGAGCTGCCTTTTTCTGGGGCAGACCTGGGGGTTTGAGGAAAAAAAAGCCAAACAAACATCAGTGTGTGGCTGTGGATTGTTTGGGATGGTCCCTTGGAAATCAGGGGCTTTGGAGTGGGGAGTGAATAACGTGCAAAATGGAAAGCTGCCCTCCCCAGGAGTGAGGGAAAAGTTGGGTCTCACCTCCCTGTGCCGAGTCCTGCCAGCCATGGAAAAGCCCCTCGCTGACAGCTGAGTGTTCCCTGCCTGGGAAGGAGCCCGAGGTGTCACCCTGGCTGCTGCCAAAGGCTCACAGTTGCTGCTACCCTAAAACTTCAAACCATTGCTCGATTCTAGCACAGATCCTGCTGCAGCTGCTGGTCAACCCCAACACCTTCCCTGTCCCTCTTTTCCCTCCTGGGGGAGAAAACACACTCTGTGTTTTGCTGTGGGGTTGAATCCCATTTTTGTCCCTGTTTTTTGGGGGAAGCCAGGGGAACAGCCCTGCTGAAGCACAGAAGTGGCCAGGGTCAATGCAGCCAAAAATTTGAGGGCAGAAACTTAGATATTTTTTTTTTTCACTCATTTTACAGATTTTTTGTTTTGTTTTTCATTTTGAACTGAAGCCAGTAAATTAAAGAACCGACTGGCTTTTTCCAGCCCTGTCCTGACAGCTGTCAGTCACCAAACAGTTTTTCAGGACATGAAAGATTGATAAGGCAGAGCCAGTGGGCGTAGAGGTGATGCTTCCCCGGCAGAAAATGCCCCAGCACCCCAGAGCACTAACTCAGCTAAAAAATGTAAGTGCAGTCCCAAAAAAAAGCAGAGAAGAGGCATCTCTGCTTTCCAAACTGCTCAATCCCTTCCCATCCCGATGCCTGTGTCCAAGGGAGCCGAAAAATTGTGTTAAGGAACACGCGGAGCGTTTATGCAACTCAAGCATGTTGGGGTCTCTTGGTGATTTTGATGTTTCGCCTGAAACAAAATTCATATTTAATTCATCATCTTAATAATGTTTATGAACACAGAGTTTGTCTGGCAGCTCCAGCTCTGTGCCTGCCGTGTCGTTATCCCCACTTCTGTGGGATGGTTTGGGGAGCCTCGGTGAGGCCACGGCGGCGTTTCACCAGGGCTTCAGTCCAACAAACGGGAGGCAAAGCACAGCAAAAGCAGCTGGGGCACTAAAAACCCAACCCTAAAAGCAGGAACGTGAACCTTCTCCCCATTTTGCACTGTAATTAAACCCAAATAAGGGCTTTTTTCTGTCCCCTTAAACTGTTTGTGACTAAAATGAGTCGAAAGCTGATAGTGCAGGAGTTATTTTGGGGAGAGCAGAAAGCCGTGCTGCAAGAGAGACGTGGTAGCTCCTGCTCAAGGAGGCCATTTCAGCATTTTCCCAAAAATCCCATTAACCAGGGAGAGGGCCTCACGTGCTCTCACCCCCACCAAGACATTTTCAGCTCCATCCTCATCCTTCTCAGCCCTTGGCAGTGGGGAACAACCAGCTGGATGAACTCAAGCCGGGCTCTCTGTATTTATTTATTCTGGGGAGTTCTGCTCCTCCCTGCACAGGGGCTTTCCAAACGGTTCCTGTTTATTTTTGGAAAAGGAAAGACCACGTCAAGAAATTGGTATGAGCCGGAGCTGCTTCCCAACCAGCCCCAAATGGTGAATTTTTGCTCCCATCCCAAACCTCCAGCTCCTGGAGGATAACCTCTTGCTAGCACACCTGCCTCCGTCCAGCAGCCTGATCCTTTATTTTGGAATTAATGTGCCACAGGAGGGCAGGTTTGTCTTAAACCCCGACCTCTCAGCCGCTGGTGAGGGTTTTGGGACCTCGGAGGATGTTCTTTGGGATCTCCTTTGGGTCAAGGAGCCCTGCTCCAGCGCAAACTGATCCAGCCTTCCTCTGGCAGGACGAGAGAACCAGATCTGCCGTGTCCCGAGGTGCAAACCCCATGCGGGCAAAAAATCGGGCTGAATCTCAGCGCTAAAAGATCCCACGTGTGCCAGGATGAGGGCAGACCGGCTGCTTTCAGGTCAGGTGGAAAACCAGTCCGTTTTTACCCCTAAATTCTCTGCCTGGCTTGTCAGAAATGAGCAGGGATGCTCCTGCACCAGGACGCCGGTGCCCGGCCAGCCCCAGGCTCACCAGCCCTGCCTGAGGCCGGGCAGGGAGCAGTGCCAAAGCAGAGGTGGAGGGAGCACGAGCATCTGCAGGGGAAACTCCTCTCCTTGGTTTAAGGTCCTTGAATGACGGCAATTCCTCATGTCTCACGCTGCTCTCTGCTGGCACTTAATTACCCTCACTGGAAAAACTGCCCTCAGATTTCCACCTTCACTTTGCTGACTTCAGCTTCCCTGCTGTTGGATCCTGATTTGCCTTTGGCTGCTAATTAAAAAGCCCTTCAGCCTTTGCCAGCTGCTCCTTGCATCGGTAATCACAGACCGTGCCCCAGCCACCTCTTCACCTTCCCGGCAGACCGGCGGCATTCCTCCAAAATCCGCGTGCGCAACCTCTTCCCAATCTGCCTCCTGGTGAACGGTCTTGCTGTGCCAGGGGACTGTGAGGTACCTAGAGAAAAACCCAAGCCTAAAGAGCCCAAACCAAGCCTAAAGAGCCCATTTCAGGTGGGATTTGTCCCATCACAGGACGGAGGGGGACACGTGTCCCTGCTCTCAGGGCTCGCTCGCACAGCCCCTCGCTGCCACGCGGTGCCCGAGGGGCTCGCGGTGGAGGAAAAGCAGCGGCCCCTTCTCCAGCAGAGGAGGAACAAGGCGAGTTGTCTTCCAGACTCCTCCCCGAGGATCTCAGCTCCATTTAAACAGCTTTCTGGCTCAGGCAAACCCAGAGGATCCACTCTCTGCCTTCCCGCTCACCCCTCAATTCCAAAGCTCAGGGAGATCTGGAGTTTTCTTTGGCATTTGGCTCTTTTTTATTTTAAGCTTAAAACTGCCATGGGCTGTGTGCCCTTTCTCCTCACTCCTGGCAGCGGAGCCAAGGCTGTTCAGACTTTCCAAACATAAGTGGGACACGGCCCAGGCCTAAATTTGTCCCGGAAAAATTGTAAGCAGCTGAAAGAACAAGCAGGAGGGGGGAAAGGAAAAAAAAAAAAGGAAGAAAGTGGGGGAAAAAACCCCCAAACCAACTTGCTGTTGCAAAAAGCCCCCACGGGTGTCAGGACTTAGGGGATTTTTTGCCTGAACATGTATTTTGAGGCCCCCCACAAGAGAATGGTCACTAAGCAATGTGAAAACTCCATCACACGGGCCCTGGAAGAGCCATTCTCAGCCCAGCACACGGATCTCTGCTGGGAGCGAGGTCCTGGTGCCCTCAAGGGCGCGTGTGCCACGAGCCGGTGGCCTGGGCACACCAGGGTCAGCCCTGTGGCTCTGCTGAGCACAGACCTTGTCGTGACCCCTCTCCCTGTGGCTCCATCAGGGTTTAGCCCAGCGGGGTTGATATTTTCCTGGGAAAAAGGGCAATTGGGGATTGTGTTTTTCTCTGCCTGCTCCATCATTTTCCTGCTTTTTTTCCCAGGCAACCAGCGAGTTTCCAAGGCCCATTGAGCACCACTGGTCAGAGTGGAGAGAAGGCCATCACTGTTTGGCCACCTCAAACCTGCAGCTGCCACTCTCCAAGCTGCCTGTGCCATTCCATCACCTTCAGAGGTTTACAGGGAGCTGATCCCACCGGCGAGCAAGTTTCCTGCAAGTTTCCTCCTTCCCCCCCGCCCCGCTGCCTTTTTCCCCTTTGCTGATGAAATCAGCACTTAATAAAATCACATCAGGCCCAGATGTTTTCTCCCAGAGTCAAGATCCAAGGAGGTGAAGTCAATTAGAGCTCCAATTTATCCCAGGCATACACAGAGCCCCTGGCACCGGGCACTGCCCTGCCCTGGGCACAGAGCCTGCCCGGGCACGATCCCGGGATGGTGAGGGACTGGAATCACATCCCTGAGAGCTACTGGGCCCATGCTGGGAGGAAAATGTGGACACATTGGGAGCAACTGGGATCAGCTGGAAGGTACTGGAACCATGCTGAGGGGACTGAGACCACAACTGGGATCATACTGGGAGCGACTGGGACCACTCTTTGGTCAACTGACAGAAACTGGGATCATGCTGGAGGCAACTGGGAGTAACTAGGAGAGACTGGGATCATTCTGAGGTAACTGGAACCTTACTGGGGAAACTGGGAGTGCCTGGGAATGACTACAGGCATGCTGAGGGCAACTGGGATATACTGGGAGCGTCTGCAACCATACTGGGGGTGACTGGAACCACCCTGGGAACAGCTGGGGGCAACTGGGAGCACCTGGATCTACACTAGGGGCAACTGGGTGTGACTGGGACCATGTCGAGAGGGACTGGGACTATTCTAGGGGCAATTGGGACTATACTGGGAGGAACTGGGAATAACTGGAACCATGCTGAAAGCAACTGGGGAGAAGTGGGAGTGACTGGGAGCATGCTGGGGCCCGAAATACCGAGGCCGAAGCTCTGTGGGTCAGGCCCCCCCCGGAGCACACAGCTGGCTGCACAGCTGGCCCTGGCTTCAGTCAAGTGCCACTGTGGGGGCCTCTGAGCCCGGCCCTGCCCGGGGACCCTGCAGGGCTGGCAGCCAGCGGCACCTCCTGGGGCCCCTCCTAATTAGGAAGTGTCTAACGAAGATCATCAGCTGCCCACACCGGACCGAGGGCAGCCACAGTGCGTGAAGAGATCACCGTGGTGTGGGGGTTGATGCATGTTCTTCTTTTGGAGCTAAACGGTGATTTTGGAACGCTAATAATCAGGAAAAACGCTGGGTTCGGTCTTTTTTCGCAGTGGGATGAGTCAAGGAGTAAACCCAGCTTAGTTTGGGCTCAGCCCGGGGATGTCTGTGCAGAATAAGCAGCGCTTTGTTGGTGAGGCAGTGCCTGAGGTGATTTGGCATCATCCTCCTGAGCCAGACCCTGGAATACCGAGCACCTGGACGGGGCAGGGCTCACAAACAGGAGACTGCAGGCGGAGAAAAGCGGGAAGAGGGCTGTGATCACCGCCCCCTGTGAGCGGGGCTGAGCCCCGCCAGGCCACGGCACGGAGCGGCCACACAGGTTTTGCACGTTTTTTATTAATAAAACGGCCGATGGTGAAGAATTGACCCAGAAAACCGTTTGGCCAGGGCCCTTTGACTGCTCCTCGCCCCCGCCTCCGTCGGAAGCAAACCTACGGCGGCAGTGAGCCCCCGGGGCCGTGCCCGAGGCTGGGCTGCAGCTTTGCCGAGACGCCCGCGCTCCCGGTGCGCCCCAGCCTCTCTCCTCCCTCTGGGCTTGGGGCGGCTCGCAGGGGGCACGTCAGAACTCCTTAAACCTGCGGGGAGAGGAGAGAAGCGAGCGGCTGAGGGCGGAGGGCGGCGTTCCGCCGGCGCTGGGCTCGATGGTGGACGCTGCGATGCTGCCAGAGATGGGAAGGGAAAACAGCGCTGCCCCGTCTGCGCCACAAGGAGGAGAAGCAGGCGCAAGGAGGAGATCCAGCCGCTGTTTTGCCTCTGGCCAAAGCTGAAATGTGCCCAAAAATCCTACGGCGTTTGTGCCTCTTCTCTGCAAGCTGCTCCAGAGACGCTCCCCAAAGCCCTCAAGGCACTGCAGTATTTCCACAAACCGAGCCAGCTGCTTCCCCCAGCAGAAACCCGCTGGAATTTGGTGCAAACACAGACGCTGTCAACCCCTCCAGGACAGTCCTCGCCCTAACCAGCCCCGGCACAAGAGAGCGGAGCCTGACAGCCCTCCACCGGCAGCCGGAGAAGGAGATTTGGGCCGCACTTACCGCAGCACGAGGCCCAGACTATTGGTCTTTCACCTGCAGACACAAGACATAAGGGAGGAAATGTTTGCAGGGGGTCGGGGTCTGGCGGCCCCACTGCCAGGAGCGGCTGTGGCCCCTTGCTCTAGGTGTCACACGGGAGTGTTGGTGGCAATCAGAGCCAGGCCAGTGCTGATGTGGAGATTATTTATACACTCGCTGCAGTGATTCGGCTGCAGATTTGATTAGCGAGCCCTGGCTGCATGTAATCAAGCTCAGTAGCACAGGTGGGCAAAGCCTTTAAATTCAGTTGTTTCAAGTGCATTAATCAATCCCAATCGATTGGGCTTCTGGGCCAACATCTCCTAAATCAGCCGGAGATAAGGATGCACTGCCCAGCCACAGCCCCCTCTTCCCCCTTTCTCCCCGCACCGCAACCCGACCCACTCTTCCCCGGCCATTTCAGTTTGATCCTTTGATTCCCAAATCTTGATCTCGACCCTAAATGATTGGGGGAGTGGCTATTTCTAGGCTGAGCTTGCAAAGTGAAACTCGGAATCAGAACGAATCAGGCTTGTGTTTGCATTTAATCCTCAGGGCTCAAGTGGAGATACTTACACCGAGCTACTTCCCATCCATCACTGACTCTGTTAGCTGCACACTAGAGCTACAAAGACACAAGGACCGTGTGTTTAGCACCCCGAGTGGTTTTTTGAGGTGCAGATGGCTAAAATCCCCCAGGTGCTGCCTCGGCTCAGGGTGGAAATGTCTCTGTGGCCACAGGAGCGAGACATCAGGCAGACAGCCTCGCGAAGCCCGGGGCGAAGCCCACGCGAAGATGCAGCAGCGACAGCAAGGGATAACAAACATCTTTCTGGAGTGGCAGTGACACCGTGTTTTGGCATCGTGGGACCAGAGGCTGCCCCAGGTTGGTAACTACGTACCCTCTCTTCCTCGCCATGTAGCCACACCAGCCACGGGCCTCTTTGACCACCACACGAGCAAGGAGCTGCAAGAGGAAGGGTGGAGGATCGCTGCAAGGCTGGTGGCACTGCGGCCTCCAGCCTTGGCATGAGTATTTCCATCACCAGCAGATCAACTCTACAGCTCTTCCTAGCAAAGATCCTCTGAACTAAATCTGTGCAAGGAGGAGGTTGTTGGGAAAAGCCAGGTGAAGGCAGAGGTTTGGAGTCAATATAGGCCTTTGCAGTTTGCCCTGAGCCCGGATGTCTTCTGAGAACCATCTGTGCCCTCCTCCAGCGAGCAGGCAGCTAAAGTGCAAAACCCCAGGGCAGAGAAAGGAGTCCTGCTGAGGAGAGACCTACCAGACAAGCCAGGACGTCAGCTGCTATCAGCATGTAAAAGACATTATTCCAGCCCGTGGGAGAGATGAGCCCGGCGAGCAGCGGCCCCAGTGCAGCACCTGTGAGGGCACACGAGCCACGTTAGCCCCTGTTCCCCCCCGAGAGGGGACCGGGACACCCAGGAACCAGCATCCCCTGGCCATACACACCAACGGATCCCGTGCCGTCGATGATGGCCGTGACAGTCGAAAGGGCTTTGGCATTTCCTTTGAGAGATTCATGGGTTCCCTGTAAGGATGGAGGAATGAAACATAAGGAGCAAAAGCAGCTTTGGGGTGCACAGCTGGCAAATCCCAGAGTGAGGCCGATGTCCCAGGCAGCAATTTCCATGTGTCAGACCCAGCCACAGACAGAAGACCAAACTCAAATGCTGCCTGCGACCAAACCATGATCGCCAACAGTGGGCAGAAATTCCCAGGGGATTTGCCACCAAATATTTCCACTCTGCTTGTGCTCAGAGGGAGATGCAGCAAAGCTGAAACAGTCATGTGGCCAAGGTGAAAAAGCAACAGGAAAAATCCCTGCGTTTAAGGGAGGGTGCAGAGCGCAGCACCAGGTGTGACAGCGCTGCCCTTCTCCACTGGGCTTCGGAGGCATTGGAAAACAAAGGTAAAATGCAAAAATCCCAGCAAAACATCCCTCTGGGAAAGAGGGAACAGCCTCTGCGTGTGCAAGGGCAGCGTGGCGGGGTCTGAGGTGCACCTCTTACCAAATCTGCCGACACCGCTGTTGTGATGAGCGCGTAGGGCCCATTAACCAGAGCACCACAGATGATCAGCATCGCTGCAGAGGTACCCGGGAAGAGATTAAATCTTTAGGTGCAGGGAGCAGCAGGACATCGGATCCATCATCCCCAGCCCGTGTGTGGACATCGCTGTCCCACTCATCCATCTCCTGTGCATCTTCATTTTCCCATGTGGATCCCACCCAGCAGGCAGTGAACACTCATCCAACACCACCCTCCCCCAAATTCAGCCTAGGAGCCGGGCCCAGGAGGAGGATAAAGGCAGGTGAATCCACAGTGTCTTCCATCACCACTTCAGTGACAGGAGCTGGCTGCACCACGGAGCTCCTTACCTACTGATGTGCCAATGCCGTTCTGACCGACATGGTTATACAGGAACAGCTGGAAAAGAGACACAAGGAGAACCAGTTGCGGCTATTCCAGCTGTTTCACCAAGCGTTTTCCTTGCAGCAATACCCTGGGGATGGGATGGAGAATGTGGGGACCTGAATTACTGCTGGTGCCAAGCGCCAGCTGGGATGGGGGGCTGGGTGCCCCCCTGACATCTGCATCCCACCGATGAATACCTGGCAGCTGGCAGACAGAGGTGCTGCCACAATTTATGGCCAACGAGGCTCTGCCGCCTCCCACGGCTGCAGCCAGACATTAATTTGCCCCCATGGTGCTATCGGGGCCGTGGATGTGACCTGGCCCCTCTGCTCCCCAGCAAGCGCCAGCTCCTTCAGCGGGAGACGCTCCCATCCCCGAGCCAGCCAGGACTGAATTGCAGCTAATTAGCCACGCTGTGGAAGCAAAGCCAAATGAGCTCCATGCAGGTGCTTGGGAAGGACGTCCAGGCCAAGCTCCAGCAGAGCATGAGGCCGTTGGCATGGGGGATTTTGGGATGAAAATCAAAGAGACAGAAGCTGGACCGGCTCAGTGGGACCCCCAGGGCTTTGAGCAGAGTTATGGCAGGATGGGGAGAAAAGAAAACTGACAGGGTTTTTCTAGTTGTCAATGTCTCTGTAATCCCCTCCCAGCCCCTAGAGCTGGACATCCCTCCCAGGAACATCTGGGCACGTGAATCAATCCCAGCTCTCATCTCAGCTGAGCGCGTGACCAGCTTATCCCAGGAAGAGGAAGGCAGCTGTGACTCAAAGGAGCCGGAGGATGGCAAAGCCTCGTGACAGGGCTTGGGGCCCGCGTGACGGCTCACCATGGGAGCGGCGAGCACCAGCATCACGCAGCACGTGCTGGCCCTGCCGCCAGTGTAGTCGGAGATGAGGCCGGCGAAGATCCCCCCTGCAAGAAAGAGTCACAGGTGTCAGCCACACCACCCCAAAGGCACAGCTTTGCCCTGGCTTGGCCCCAAATCCAACGTGATGCTCTTTCATCCCCCATCTTCTGACCAGTACGTCCCCAAGGTTAAACACAATAATATCAGAGTGAAGAGCTTTGATTTTTCCCTTCCACTTCCTCCCTGCAGATGGTTTCTCAGCACTTCTGTGCAGCTCTGGTCTCTTCCATGCTTGCAAAGTGTAGGGAAAGGAGTGCCTGAGCAAGCGAGACCTGAGGAAAGAGGCTGTGATGGTCATCAAAACAAATGGATGCCAAAATAAAATTGAGGGGTGCTTGCTGCCTGCTGAGTGCTGTGAACACTGAATAAACCTGTCTGGGGAAAGAGATGGTGTTGCCTGTAGGGGGGACCAGCCAAGGCTGGTCAAGGCCAGGATTGTCCCTAAATCATCCCTGATCCACCCCCTCCACCCCGGTATGTTGACGAACCTAAAATACCCCCGACATCAAAGAGGGTCGACAGGTCCCCGGCTTCCTTGGCACCGAAATGAGCTGTGAGGCAGAAGAGAGGGGTGAGGAGATGCTTCTCTTGCAAGGATCACTCCCCGCCTTGCTGTCCCCAAAACTCACCGACGTTGACAATGTAGAGGGGCAGCCAGTAGAGGAAGGTGTAGCTCACCAGCTTGGCAAAGAGCAGGCACAGGGAGAACTCCACCACGCCCTGGGAGGAGAGGAGGGGACATCAGAGGAGCCTCCTTCTCCCAACCTCCTCCAGATGGTGGGTTTTGCCCATTTTCTGCCCTGTGGACACTCTCTTGATCATCTGAGCTGCCCTGGCTTTGCAGCACTCACAGGTATCCGAAGTGCCCCAAGGAAGCTGATGGCTTCGGGCTCCTCAGCTGGCTCCTTGGGGCTGTGGGAGTGATCCACACTGCTCTGGCCTGAGAGGCTGAGTGGGCCCTCATTGGGGGTGACTGCTTCAGGATCCTTCTCACTGATGGTCACTCCTCCAGGATCCTCGTCAGGGGCCATCTAAAAGCAAGCCGGAAGCAGGAGATGTGGCTGTCATGGCTGGAGGAGGCTGAAACATTGGATCTGCTGCTGGGGCATGACCCAGAGGATGCTCACAGTGGAAGAGCAACAACCATCCCCTGTGACAGCTGAACATTGCTCCAATTCCTGCCATTACAGCCTGATGACCCAGCTGTACCCTGAGTGACACCCAGCCCAGGACAAGCCCGCTGGGAATCACTGAGACTCACGTGATGCAGAGGTGGACTGCAGTCAACATCCTCAGGATCTGCAGGGAGAAGGAATACCCCGTGAGAGCCTGGACCAGCCCCACTCCACCTGCTCTCCCTCCAGCATCTCACAGGGGCTGGGAACCCCGAGGTCTATGCTGCATCTCTGGGTACTTTCTTCCCCAGTAAAAACCCAAAGGACTTCCCAGGTATTTCCTAGAAATATCAGGAGTGACTGGTACAGGGGATGAGCCTGCCTGGATGACCCCAAAGGATGCTGAGCATCCCCGTGGTGGTCAGGTCCACATCCCTGCTAGCCACAGGTTGAAAATAAATATTTGGGATTGCCAGAAATGCTTCGAGGTGAGCAAGGTGGAAAACGATATATATCACACTGGTTGTCTGCTGCGCCCCAGATCACAACACTCACACTCCACGAGGAAGAAGAAGCAGATGATGCCCACGGTGGTGATGATGATGCCGGGCACAACGAAGGACAGGCCCCAGGCAGAGGAAACCCAGGCACCGGCAATGAGCGACCCTAAGATGTTTCCGACGGAGGTGTGTGAGTTCCAGATGCCCATGATCAAACCTCTCCTGGGGGGGACACAGCCGGCTCAGTGTCACCGGGGTGGCTGCCAGGGTCAACGGGGACCAGGACTGGCATGGGACACATGGAGAAAAACTCACTTTCCTTTCCCAAACCAGTTTCCAACGCATGCCACGACCGCAGGCCAGCCGGTCGTCTGCACCAGCCCATTGCAGACCTGGCAAGAGATGGGGAGCATCACCCAGCAAGCACCAACTACAGCCACGGAGCCCTGCACTGTTTTGGGCAACTGGGCTCGAAAATAGCCACCCCTATTCCAAAGCTGTTAAGAAAACACCGGGTTTGTTTGGTTTTTTCCCTGCTGGGGCAATCCTGGAGCCATTTGCATCATTCCCATGGCTAAACTGGGAGTGGCTGGTGTTGCCAAACCAGCTGCCCGCACTGCTCGCGGATGGGCACACCCGGTGGTTTCGACGCCCACACCACGCACAGCCAGGTTTTGCGGGGAGTGGAAATGCCCAGTGATCCCCTGCTCAGAAACTGGGCCACCCTAATCCCTGAAGGCCACTGAAAAACTGGGGTGTGACAGTGATAAAGCCTGGACATCCTCCAGCACAACACACCTGCACAACGATGAAGTACCAGAGGACATGGATGTCCCAGAAGTAGCCGAGGCCGAAGAGGGCAGTGAAGAACCCGCTCAGCACCATTCCCCCCGACAGGTAATAGCGCAGAGGGAGGCGCTCCCCAAAAATGCCGCTGCAGAGAGAGGGGAGAGCACAACAGAAGCTGTCACGGGTGATGCCACCGATGGGCATCATCACTCTGAGCCAGTACCCGAATCCTGAGCGGATCCCTGGCTGCTTTCCTGTTAGCATGACCCCATCCCAATGGAAACCAGTTTCCAGCAGACTGGTGTGTGGAGGGAAAGGCCCTGGGTACCTGATAAACATCCCGATGGCGTAGGCCACCAGGAAGGCATTATCCAGCGCCCCAAAAAGCTCCTTGTAGTTGTCCCCATCTGGAAAACAAGATGGGGGCTTGTTATTATTGAGGTGGCTTATTAGGGCCACCTCAGCCTGGCCCCCACCTTGTGTCCCATCCCCGTGGCTGCTGGCTTGGTCTCGTCCCCCATTCCCAAAAGCCTCCTCTCCACGGGGCGTTCTGGGAGCATGGCTGGGTGCCACCAGCACTGGGAGCTGGTCCTGTCCTGGATTTCACCACCCGCTGCTGCCCTTCAGCCTGGGGGCACGGGACAGACACTCACCACTTAATTACCTCCGGGTGCCTAATGAGCAGCCGGCCCCCTGCCAAACCCCAGCCATGGCCTGGTTTTAGGGAATGGGGGGAGCCCAGCTCAGCTGCCACGAGCGTGGGTTTTGGGGTGCCTGGGGGGGGCTCAGCCTTACCAAAGGGGGCCCAGCTGCACCATGTGCTGCTGTTGGAGTCATTGTGGGGGTTCGGGCCCAAGGACGAGCAGTTGGGGTGCAGCTGGCTCTGCAGGGAGAGAGAGGGGGTGAAATCGAGGTGCTGTCAGCACCCCCTCCCCATGTGCCCTCTCCAGGTTCCCTGTCCCCACAGCTGTGGTGAGGCTGGAGCTCACCTTGACGATGCTGATGGGTTTTCGGGAGAGGTGGTAGCTGGTGTAGGAGAGGAAGGTCAGTACCAGAGTCAGCCCCCGATAGCTGTGGGAGGAAGGAAGCGGAGAGGTCAGGGTTTGTGGGACAGGGATGGGTGGCCTCAGCACCCAACGGGACTCCTTTACTGGATTGGTGACCTGAACCAGCTCAGCTGAGCTGGTCAGGAAGTGAACAGCCCCCCCCAAAAAGCCCAGGATGCAGCTTAAGAAGATCAGCTGAGTTTTGTGGGGAGCATCAAGCAGAGTTTCCACCTCCTCAGCAGTTACATCCCACCGAAACACGGGGTGAGCAAGTGCCTTCCTGGTGTCACGAGTGGAAACTGCGCTGATTCATCATCGCTCCCAGGGTTAATCAAAGATAAGCTGGAAAAAAGAAGCAGGGGGCAGGATGGCCTAGGCAATACCAGCTCCCCCTCCTCCACCAAATAGCCATTTCGTCCTCTTTGCTTGGATTAAACACAGGGAAATGGGGGAGTCTGGGCTCGGGAAATGGGGATGCTGCTCCCATCAAAGCTGAGAGATAAAGCCTGGAGAATCCCAGGTAGGATCTAGCGCTCTCTGGAGCAAGATGGGCACCTCTGAAGGAGCTATCCTGCCTTCAGGGAGGGTTTTATGGCAGCACAGAGGATGCAAGTGATCAGGGGCAGCCGCAGCACACAGACATGTCACGGGGTTGCTTCAAGTTTAGAAAAAAAACAACAACCTTTTTTTTGGTGGTTTTGGCCCATCCTGCTCCTCTTTGCAGTTTCACTTCTCCCTGGAGCTGCAGCAATGACGGGTGCCCTGCAAATCCAGGGCAACCCCCTGTGCTGGGATGCCGGCTCCAAGGCTGCACTGTGGCTGAGAAACCGCTGCTTCCCACTCCAAAAAATGAATAAACCACCCAAAATCACTGCTAGTGACTGCAGGGCTGATCCCAGAGGAGCAGAGAGGCCACGGTAGGGAAGGGGAAGATAAACTTCATGTGCAGTGCCCGCCTGGGCCAGACACTTGGGTGTTGTTTTTTTTTCTTTTTACCCTATGTGTTCTGGCAGGCAAAATTCCAGCTGATGGAAAACCAGGGAGAGTGTCTGGCAATGGGCTTCCAAAAAATCCAAATATTAATTGAAATTAAATGGGCAGCGGGCCCATCACCTCGTCAAAAGAGAAGGCAGCCGGCAAGGTCTCTGTGTTGGCCACATCCCACTGAATTTTGAGCCTGAGGGCCTGAGACATCTGGAGGCTGGTGGGTGCTGCTGCCCATCTCGGGGTTCCCCCCCTTGCTGGGCCAAATCCAAAGCCCTGAGCTGCAGTTGGTGTGGGCTGACCCCATCTCACAGTGGGTCCAGTGCCTGGGGGCGATGCTGGGCCCTGGGTGAGTGACCCCCAATCCAGCGCAGGTCCCCACCCCAGGTCTTGTCCCCATCCTGGTGCCGGTCCCCACAAAAAGTGACCTGCCAGTCCAAGTCTGGTCCCTGTCCCAGTGTCAGTCCCCAGACAAGTGGTCTCCAGTCTGGCGTTGGTCCCAGTGCTGGCCCCCGTGCTGGTGCCAGTCCGTTGGTCCAGGGCCAGTCTCCATCCCAGTGCCAGTCCCTGTGCCCAGGGCCAGTCTCTATCCCAGTCTCTATCCCAGTTCCACTTCCAGTGGTTGCCAGTCCCCAGTGGAATGACACCCCCTCCTCCCTAACCCAGGGCTGATCCCTGCACCGGTTCTCGTCCCCATCCCGGTGTCGGCTCCTGTGTCCAGGGCCAGTCTCTATTCCAGTGCTGGTCCACGAAAGAGTGAGCCCCGTTCCAGAGACTGTCCCTATCCCGGTGCCGATACCCTCCCTGCCCGATGTCAGCCCCTATCCC
>VZTI01000010.1:61296-75969 GCA_013397865.1 Struthidea cinerea | reverse complement strand
GCGCCCTGCCAAGGAACTGTTTGTCCTCATCTGCCCGAGAGCTGAAATCAGTTACAAAAAATCCATTTGCAGCTTTAGCCCTTTGCTTCCCTGCCCCGTCACAGGGCACATCCTGCCCTTTCCAAACCCACTCCAACACCCTGAATTAGGACCGCAGCACCTTCCCCTGACGCAAGCGGCTGTTAATAAACAGCATCAGCCACCACGGATCCCTCAGTGAATGATTCTCCAGGGGGAACCGAGGAGCAGTCCCTGGCTCTGTGCCTCTGGGCCACCTCTGGACCGGGGGTGGGTTTGCTTTGTGCCCAATGGGATGGGAACAGGGAAAAGAAATGATCCGGCACGCTCGGCCACCCATCCTTCCTGCCACGGTTAATATTGGAGAGGGTGGCCAGCAAGGAGTAAC
Source organism: Struthidea cinerea (assembly GCA_013397865.1). Classification (NCBI taxonomy): domain Eukaryota; kingdom Metazoa; phylum Chordata; class Aves; order Passeriformes; family Corcoracidae; genus Struthidea; species Struthidea cinerea. Next base: position 75,563 of record VZTI01000010.1, on the reverse strand, counting down.
TATTAATGACAGGGTACGGAGTAACCTCTGCCCAGGACCACGTTACCCCACCACAGGCAGTTTTGGGAAAACCCATCTTGCTCCAGTCACCCCTGCAAAGGGCTGCAGAATTTTTTTACTAGGAAAATGCTCCTTTCTGCAGCACAGTAGAGGCTGTGGGAGCATGGGTCAGGTACAAAGCTGTGTGGGTGTTACTGGAAAAGAGATCCTCACACAGAAAAGGAGGAGGGAACAATAAATATCTGGTTCTGGAAGGGGATCCAAGTGGCAAGGACTGGCAGAAGCCCTAGGAAAAGGGAGAGAAGGGAGCAGGGAAAGGTTAGAAATCCTCCCCTAAGAGATACTGACCCCTGGCACCTCATTTCTCCTCCTTTCACACTTCAAATGAGACAAACAATCCTTGAAAACAGTTTATTTCATAGTCAAATGCTGGAATGCAAGTGCCTGCCATAAACCAACCCCACAGAGCAATCCTCTCCTTCACCTCGACCATCGCCCAACTGCACACCGGGAGCAGAGTGGGAGAGGCACAGCACAAACTGGAGCACACAAACCAGGAGAGCAAAGGTGACGCCGTCCTGGCAGCCGGTGTGGAGGGACAGGCAGGACACGGCGCAGCCCCGCTCCCTGCTCGCAGCAGTCGCTGGGATACGGAGCTGCCTCGGTCACAGACGCTTCCCCGAGCGGGCACAGAGAGCAGCCAGGTCCCGGAGAGGCCGTGTGGCTGCGTGGGCACAGGAGGAGATCACCGAGTGCAGCGCCTGGCTGTAGGCTGAGCAGGACGGGGACACAGAAACGGCGTCAGGGCACCACAGTTGCACTTATGGCCCGAAACTGGGCTTGGCTCTAGCCTTTCACCAGAGCAGAGAGACAGCAACTGGGGTTTCAGGTAAACCGACGTGCCTGTAGTTTTCCACACACCTGTTTGCACACTTGGCACGCTCCCGAATATAAAGCAGTACACAAGCCAAAGATTATTTTATGAACCCCAGTGTCTCCATTTTCCCTCCCAGGTGACTCCCAGTTGCCCAGCCAGGTATATTCCCAAGCTGAGCTCAAGGTCAGAGCACTCCATCACCTAAGGAAGGCCCTTTCCACACACTTTGGGCATCCTCCCAGCAGAAGATTCAGCATTTAAGGCAGAGGGCTCTGTGCCCCTGATGAGATGCTTTGCAGCATTTTCCCCACGGTTGTGTCCCCAGCCACACGTGGCCGTGTCACAGCTGTACTATTTAATGTAAAACATTGTGGGGGCTGGTGCCTTGCCGAGGATGCCACCACACTCCCTAAGGGACAGCGGCTGGGTCAAGCAGCAAAGCCTTCCCTCTCCAGAGCATATTTGGAGGAGCATCTCTGCACAGCAGCCCAGGGGCATGGAAACACCTATCCTGGTTTGATTTCTCCCTGTGTAATCAGGCCCAGATGTCTCCTCTCTGGAAGCAGGAGCTCCTCCTACCTTTGTGGTTTTTGTAGAAGACGCAGTTATTGGCACAGGTATCCGGGTGGGAATCCCAGAAATCGGACCCACAGGAACACAGCGGGGGCAAGTCGATGTTAGAGAGTTTGATTTTCTCCCTCATCTGGGCTCTCAGAGCTTCCACATACCTGCAAGGGATCAAGCATTCACCTCTGCCAGCGACACCCGGCTCTGCACGAGGAGCGCAGACTGGCTGTACCTTCTGTGCTCCTTATCCCGCTGCCGTCTGTCCCTCACTCTCCTCTCCTCCAGCTGAAGCTGGGCCAGGGCTTCCCAGGTTCCTTCTCCTGGGGAGAGTTCTCGCTGCTCAGCCAGGTCTCGCATCCTCTGCTCCTCTTCCCGGCGCAGATTCTCCTTCTCCCTCTTAATCCTGCAGGAACACCTCGTGCTTAGAGAAGGAGCTTCCCCATCCCAACCTCCATTCCTGGCCGGTCCCCAGCTGTGAGGTCAGGGCACAGGAATCTGGATGATGCTGCTGCTTTCAAAGGCAAAAGGAATTCTGTACTAATCACAGCATTAAATATAAATAAACATAAATAAACATAAATAAACATAAATAAACATAAATAAATATATTTGCTTTAAACATAAAATGGTCAAAAGAGCTTCCTGAGCCTCGATTCTTCCCCCCATATGGCAACACCTGCCCTCAAACTCTTCCTGCCTGCCTGTTTTCTCACCATCGTGGACTTCCTCTTTCAGTTCCTTCCTGCATCACATCCACACGTGCTCCTGCCACCTCCAGTTCCCCAGAGCTGCGCTTCTGTCCTTAACCCAAGCATTTAGGCTGGACTCTTCAACACCCACCAGAAAGGACTAACACCTCAGCTTCCCATTGCTTCTGATTATGAGGCAGCTCGGATCCTTCTGTAAGCAGCTTCCAGGACAGGGAAGCATGACAGGGCTGGATACAGCACAGACACTCCAAGGATCCCAACTTTACTCCAAAACAGGCTTTAAGATGTACTTTTAACCAAGTTTTCCTCTATTTCCTCAATCTCCCTTGCACCTACACGGCCCTCCAGCCCTTCAGTGGGACCTGGGTTGTGTAATTCCCACCAAACACCGGCAGCAATTGCAAAGCACAAAGGCTTTACACCAAAGAATCTGACATTTTAGTCCCAAATGCAACAGTGTGTCCCAGGCCATTCCTTGCCAGGGGGCATTTAAACCAAAATCAAGGCTGGGAAGAAGCCAGGGGAAGGCAGTGCCATGGGACATTTCGGACCTTACTTCATGTAGGGGGTCAAATCTTTACATCCAGAAGGAAAGTGCTGAAGTCGAACTTCTCTGTTCTGTTCTGTTTATAAACTCGGCAATGTTTTTTAAATGAAATGTAAAACCTTAAGTACAGCACCATAAATCTGCTGCAGAAACTGAGGCCAAGGCCAGCTCGGGGCTTTACACCCTGTAATTCTCTTTAGAAGAGCTCACCCAGCTCTTCTCTGCACACACCCCAAGGGAAAAAATAATAATCAAAAGGTATCACACTAACTAGGAGGTCCCTGGGGCCTTGCCAGCATTCACAGGGTAGGACAAGCTCTCCGAAGCTCCCAAGGGCCATTGGGATGTCAGGATGTGGCTGGAGGAGCACTGCTTTAGACTGGCAGTTTTTCCCAAAAAAACACCCATGGAAATCCTGCCCTGGGGTGCCTGTCCCGCTCCCCCGAAGCCTGATCACGGAAGAGCCAGGATGGTCAGATTTAGGTCAGTTCATCCAAAGGAAAGCCAGGGAAAAAACCAAAAATTAGAGGATCTTTCCTATTTTGCTGTGAATTTGCAGAGCTCCTCTTTAATGAACCCCTTCAAGGGAGAAGCTGAGAAACCCCCAGCACGAGTGATACTTTTACACAGATACCAAGTGTTCAACTCTGGAACAAATGCCTGGAAATCATTTTATTACACTGTATAAGTTTTTATGGCTGTGAGGGTGAAGGCTCTGATACTAAAAATGCCAGGGATAATCACAGCTTAACCATAATGATGTGACCTCACCCCAAAGTTTGTAAACGCAGGCTTGGGTTCCCAGAGCCATGGTTTGGGAAGTTGCACCTCTCCCAACCCCATGTTTTGGCTCCCAAGTCCTAAACAAGCTGCACAGGGACTTGAAAACCAGATAGAGAAGTGCTAAAGGACTCAACATGGCCCAAGGGTCTCTCCTGAGGGGCTGGTTGTGTGAATCCCACCCCAGGGGGGTTTACAGATCAGTGCCTGGTTTACACCAGACAAGCTCACAAAGCTTTTTCAGCCTTCCCAAGGACCCTGTCCTGATGGAGGAGGTGACCCCATCAGCTGCACAGACTCACTGGGCAACTCGCTGCTGCCTCTCTCGCTGCCGCTGCTGCTCCCTCACTCGCTGCCGCTCCACGGCCATGAAGAGGCGCCGGCACCGCAGGAATTCGCTCTGCCGCTTCGGAGGAGAACAGAAGGACGTTTGGGAAGGATGTCCGGGATAAATATCGAGCAATATCAGTGCTCAGCTTCATTTCTGGAGGATGGAGTCTCACTCTTTCCCTAAAAGGCCCTCAAACATCGCTGAGTGGACGTGAGCCAGGACTGGGAAGCTGGAGAAGTGGCACTGAGGTAGGAAAGACCAAGTCATCTCGAAGCATTGGAGAGCTTTGTACCAGCATCCCTCCACTGAAGCTTCCTACAGATGGAAGCTCTGCCACCTGGCAAATTCCTAAACTCTCACTTTGCTGAGGGGAAAAGAGCCAATTCCAACTTCAACCCATTTGAATTTGGATCCACCTGGACACTGGTGCTCCCCTGCAGCTCACTGGAATCCTGTATCTCCTCCAAAAGATGAATGTACGACACCCAGCTGGAATCTCTACATGCAGGAGAACCACAGAGGTGGCAAAACCACGACTGAGACAAATACAGGGGCCCTGCAGGGAAGAATTCCCATATGGATACTCAGGGTTTAGTGTCTGGGCTTTGGCTGATCCCACTGATGCAGCAAGGGCAGGGAAACCTCCTGGCTGGAGCTCACATCAAAAGCCCTCCTGCTGTGGGGTACAGAGATAGTTTGAGCTCCATGACTCCCAAAAGTTTAATGCGTACATTTTTTTCCTCATGAATGCCAAAATCTTTGGGCTGAGTTTGTCCACCTCACTCGGTGGAAAGAGCCCAGCACAGCTGGGGATAAAGGAGGAGGAGGAGAGATCACCAGGCTGCCAGTGAAGAAAACCGGATGGAAAAAACCCAGGCAGAGGAGAGTGCTGCAAAACCAGTTATCTTGGATGGATCAGCGCCAAGGAGATAAAAAGCAAGGGGAAAGGGAATGGCAGGGTTAGGAGGAGCAGCCTGAGAAGCCCCAGCTGTTGTCACACTGGCGAGAAACCACAACCATATTTGGGATCAGCTGGTTGGAGAACACTTTTAAGGAACAAAAAACACGAGCATTGTTCAGAGTTTCATGTTGCAAGCTGCAAAAAAGGTGACAGAAGGAGAGGGAAATGTTCCTCTTCATGGCAGGAGGAAGCAGGAAAATAAAAGTCATTGGCTTTAGGCATCCAAGACAAACATCATCACTGTGTATCACCCAGATTAGCATGAGCCAAACTGTTTGGGACACAGGCTGGAAGCCCTCACTGTGACATCATCCACTCGGCATCAGGCCTGCAGGCTGGGCTTGAGGCTATCCCCAAAATCAGAGGGACCTTTATATTCCAGCCTTGTATCTAAACAAGATAAAGTTGGCTTTGTTCTTTCTTTCTTTCTTTCTTTTAAGTTTTTTTTTTTTTTAAGCATTTTTGGCAGCTTCTTGGGCTCCCTGCAACTACAGCTTGGTTTTGTCAGGTAGAATGAATGGAGCCTGTTTCTCCTTCAAACTTTTGGTGCTATTGAGATCACAGATTTTGTAGGAGTAGGTAACAGTTGCACTTAGTCACCACAGATTTTAAAAAATAACCTGGTAGCTTTGCCCAAGACCTGAGACACCATCGAAGCTGACAAACTAAACCCAGCAGGGGTTTCATATATCAAAGCTCCTCTGAGGCTTCTTATTTGAGCCAGCAGCATTCCCAACACCCAATCCCTTTCAACCAAAACCACAAGGGCTTGGCTCCCCTGGACAGACCTGCTTCCTGGTTTCCTCTTGGTCAGCGCCAGCCCAGAGTTTGGGGGGAGGTTGGTATTCAGTGTGTGGCCTCCCAGGAGGCTCGGGCAGGCTCGAGTCCTTCACCAACCCATCACAGACCTGAGAGACAATGGAAGGGAGCAGCATCAGCATGGCTGCAGGTAAGTTCCTCATCTTCCCCCAGCAAACTGCTCTTCACTGGCGGCAGGGCCTCTGTGTGATCCCTACAGACCTCCACGGGATGACCCACCTGTGAAATGGGTTTTATGTGGGGTACAGGTTGGCCATGAACAGGAGAGATGTGCCACGTCTTGACATAGGAGTCTGAGCACCAGAGCTTTGTCAAAACACCTCTAAAGATATCCTTGGAAGAGGATTCTGGCTTAGCTTGAATATGGATGCACATCTCCCCATCTCAGACTTCTGTTATGAACTTTGTGAAGTGTGAAACAAATAACTAAGTGTAAGGGGAACTCCACAGCCAACAGCTCGCAAAACCTCAGTGTAAACCTCAGCATAAACTTCCGCTGTTTCCCCTGCTCACCATCTGCCCAGCCAATATTTCTGCTCCAAGCTGGACTAATCCCCAGCCAAGGTTGGGCACGCACTGCCACAGCCATAAAGCCTTTGCCAAGCACCCCAGGTAATCGGGGTGAACCATTTCCACCCCCCAGATGCTCAAAAGAAGCTGCCTGAAAACAAAGGAGGAAGGATAAGTACATCAACCCCTCCTCAACCCCTCCTAGGGCAACGCCTGCCACCCCCAGGCGCTGGGATTGCCACAGCCACCTCTGATATAAAGCTTTTTTTTTTTTTCCCTTTTCTAGGAGGTTTCTGACTGATTTGATCTCTTCCACCCTCGGGTCTTTCGGAGTGGTCTGAGCATGGCTCTGGATATGGTGTGACGGCAGGCCCTCAGTTTCAGCTTTCGTCTGGGCAGCTGCCAACCAGCATCACAAGCAGGCAGGAATCAAACCCTTGAGGCCACAACTGTACCTGAAAGCAGGGAACAGCAGCACCAATCTCACTGAGCTCCAATACTGCCCCTGAGCCCGCTTTGAGGACTGTAGGCTTAAGAGTTAAGCTGGCCTGAGGGAGCAACTGATCTACTCCAAGATCAGCCTCTTCCAGACACCAAAATAAATCTAATGATCGGAAACTCTTAAGACCAACTTTGCACGAGTCTTACTTTTTTAAATTCAATTTTGACATAGAAGTCATCGTCCTGCCCCGTGCCATGTGCGGCTGTGCCCTGCTCCAGCAGCTCAGCAGGCAGATCGTGGTGGCCTGCCAGCAGCAGCTCCTCACTCTTGTCCATGGGCACTGTAGCTGCCAGGCAAGGCTCTGGTTTCTGGAGAAGGGAGGACAGGAGTGTAAACACGGAATTGAAATCTGGCTGCTCTGGTGCCAAGGGAAAGCTGAACACCCTCGGAGCAGCTTTAACACGAGGCTGTGTGTGCTGTCACTTGGATGGGATCTGGCAGCGCCATGTGTTCAGCAGCACCACGGGGCACCAGAGCTGGCAAACAGGACTGCAGCAGGGTGACTGTGACTACGCTCTCCCCAACTGCAGAAGCAGAGGGACAGACGTGTGGGGTGAAGGGGAGGCAAGGCAAAAACCTCTCCAGGCACTGTTTCCCAGTGGCAAGGAGCTGGGATCTCTGAGCGACACCCGAGTGCAGAGCCTACTCCTTCAGATGGGAAGTGGGCAGGCTCCCCAGTGGCAATCCACAATATTTTGAGAGGCAGCAGATTGTTTCCCACAAACTAAAGAATCAAAATGCCAGAAGCAAGCTTGAAGCCAGGATAAATTTTTTTCCCTTGCTTTTTTTTTTTCTTCAGCATGATAGGAAAGGAAGAGCACGACTGCTGACAGAGGGAAAGGATGGATCCGTAGGAGAACAGACCATGCCAAGAATTCCTTGATATGGCTCTGCTGCTGTTTGGGAAGGACAGAGAACAGCCTGGAGTCAGTCTGAACATGGACTAATTTGATAGGCACAGGAATTACTCCATCAACCCCATTATGACAGACACATGACAGAGTAGCTGCTTCAGTGAGGATGAGGGAATAGAGGGGAAGGGTTATTGCTTTGGAAGGTTGCTCCGGAGCACTGAAGGTAGAAAGACATGAAACTGTTGAAAAACACCACCAACTTCGTGGAATGAGACCTTGGGGAAAAGAATTTGGGTGCTGCCATGCTGGGGAGCTACAGCAGTCTGCCAGACCCTGAAGGCAAAGACTCAGTGAACAGGATGAGCGTGGAACACTGGACAGGTCACTTCCAGGCAATTACCATTTCGGTATCTGCTTGGGAAACAAGGCAATTAACTCTTTGGATGCTTCTGACCTCAAAAGAAATCTTGAGGGGAGAGAGAGAGCAACAATTTTAGGAACATGAATTATTGATCACAGGGAATACAACATTTTACAGGGAAAAAGGAAAAAGAAGAAGAAAAATACAGAAAACAGGACTGAAGGAAAAAAAACCCAAACATTTCAGCCAAAGGCTGTCTTTGAGCTAGCAGCAGCAGGGAGAAAAATGCTGGGACTATTACTGGGAAGAAAAAGTCAGGTTATTCCCAGAAACTGAGGTTTTTAAGGAGGATGGACCAGCCCTGAGCTGCTGCCAGGAGAAGCAGCTAAGGTGCAACCAGCTCCCTGAAATCTATGGAGGTCCAGATTATCAGAAAAGGGCACAAGGAGTGTCTTTCTTTATTTAAAGGAGGGGAAAAGGAAATACCAAACAGAAGATTTTAGCCTCAAGAGTTTAACTGTGACTTTTGAAAAAACAAGAGGAAATCACCTTGCAAACTGCCTGTAAGACATAGAAAACAAGATAAGCAGCAACCCGCATAAATTTGTCAAGAGTGAGTCAGGTCAGGCTAAGCGGAATGTCTCCTACAACAGAAGGAAGAGGCCTCAGGCAAAGAGCAGCAGAAGACTCTGGGGTTCAGCTGAGCTCTTGACGTGGCCTAATTCAACACTGGGGTAAAGCAAAACCTGTTAGATGGAAATCTGATGTGGGATCTGCAAAACTGATTAAAAACATGGCCCAGATTTGGTCTCAGGAGTTCACTGCACAGAAATAGGGTAAGAACTAGGTGGGCTCTGCTCTTTGATTTCATTATCAGCTTGGATGAAGGAAGAAAGAAGCATCTTGATTAAGCTACTGACCCCACTCGCACTGTGGAAGTATTGGGTGAAAAACCCGTGGGCTCAAACCAAATAAATGGGCTGGAGTACACAGCACAAGGAAATCCAGGGAGCACGAAAGCAGAGGCAGCACTACCAAGGGAGTTAAGTCCATGGTTATGTCTGTGGCAGCCTTTTGCACCTGAAGAGAAGGGAACACGCAGCTGTCCTGCCAGGCTGGGAACATGCCAAACCTTCATACAGGGAGAGATTCAGATTAATATTGGAACTTTTTTCTCCTCATGTATCATGGAGTAATAAAACAGGGCAATGCAATAAATCAATATATTTGACCCAGAATAAATCACCCAGGGAAGCTGTTAAACTTCCTTAGGTAGATTAAATGTAGCTGCAGTGAGGCTGGGGTGGGAGGATGGCCCCAAACCCCTCCCAGTGTTTCTCACTGCTGTGGATGACTTGCCCAGGACTCCCATGGGTCTCCTGCAACCCTCTGGCTCACCTGGGCAGTGGCTCTATTATTTATGTGAGGTCATAAATCAACCCATCTCACTGAACGCATTGAGAGCTCAAACAAGAGGGTTTTTTGGTATTGCAAACAGGTAACCAGGTTTTTGAGCCCATAATTATTGTGTTTCTCTGAGTCCTACTTGCAGAGCTGACTGACTTCATCAGAAATCCAAGAGTAAACAGAAGAGGAAGAGCCAGACCAGCCCTTCTATCAAGGGTAGTTTCTAGATAATCAGACAAGATCTACTTCACCTTTGGTGGACCTGAGAAAGAGAAGGGAATGAAGATGTACAGGATGGGCAGGAAATTGGCTGCAGAGGCAATAACACAAAACACCAGGCTGGGTTGCTGCTGGTGTTCTCCAAAGTACGTCAGTTTAAGAAAGGTCTTGGCACAGAGACCGGGATAACAGCTACAACACAAAGGTGTTCTTGAGAACTGGAGGAGCAAAATCAGAATGAAACTCAGCAGAGCAAAAGGTGGGACTGACCTCCTTCCATGCACTGCTTCGAGGAAAGCAGCAGCGTGCCAACCATTCATAGCAGAAGCAGCCCCGGGTAAGGAAAACCCTCCAGATCTTTGCCACCCACACAAAACAAGGGATTGAAGCAATGGAAAGAGTTGTTGAGGTTTGAAGAAATAAAGGCACCTGAAGGGAAGGCTGGTCATCACATTCCTCCCAGATACCCAGATCACAATCTCAACCTTTAAAAGTCTTTTTTGCATTCTTGAGTTCATCTCAGAGATGTTTTCACACGCTTTATCCTGCTGCCTTCTCTGAAATGGGTGACCCCTGAGGTGAGTCGGGAAAGCACAGTTTATTTCATTCCTGCTGGAGAAACTTCCTGAATTATGCTTTGGATTTGCTAATTAGAGCCAAACCTCCAGCAGTTTGCAAGATGATTTCTCTGCCCGCACCCCGGGCAGCCCCGGCTCACCTCCAGCCTCCAGGAGCCGGGGGACACAGTCCTGGTCCTGCGGGACGCCAGCCTGCGCCGAACCTGCTTCACAGCCCTGCTGAGCTGCGCCCAGAGGGAAGGCAAAGGAAAGACAGGACAAGTTCAGCTGCACGGAGAGATCTCCCAATCAGTCTGCTCCAGCCAAGGAGCTCGACCAAGGCAGCACGACACAACACACAATCAGCCAAGGGTCTTTCAGAGCTGCCCTGAGGTACTGAAATCCTGATCCAGGCAACTCATCTGCTCCCAAAAAATGTTGCCGAGATGCCAGATCCCCAATTTTCCTGCTTGGTATCCAGCCAGAAGTGATTTTCCAGCCCGAGGTACTTCAACTGGAATGCATCCCATGGTGCTTTAACTGGAATAAGTCCAGCTCCTAGGCAAGCACACAGGCTTTCTAAACCATCCAATGCACCATAAACATCACTATTTAAAAAAAAAAAAAAAAGCTTAAACAGTCCTGAAGGCAGGTTTTCCCAGATTTTGGTCCGCACGAGACAAGCTGCAATGAGCTGGCACCACCTAGTGCCACCTCTGCGCCAGGACACGGCTGGGAAAACACCACGCCTGCGAGCAGCCAGACCAGCTCAGCCACAGCATCCTGGACGAAGCACCCAGCTGGATGCTCTTAGGAGCAGCACAACACTCAGAGGGACAAAGCGAGCTAACATTTCACTCAGTATCAAAACCCAAATATTTGGGATGTGCTGTAGAAGAAGAAAAGAAACATTGCCCATTCCCCATTTCAAACACTGAGGATCCAAAATGCCGAAGCAGCGATGGAAAGGCAGGAGGGGCACGGCTCACCTCGGCAGCTTGTTGCTGGAATGGCTCACCGTGCTTTTCTTCCAGCTGGGCTGGAATGATGATGGGAGCAGGGAGGCTCTGGAACAGGCACGTGTTCTTCCAGGGGGTTGAGTACTGCACAGCAACGCAGCTCTCCTTCTCTGCCTGCCAGGAAAAAGCCACGTGGGATCTCCAGCCATGACTGGGCAAGATGTCAACCGTGGTAACATTTCACCACCTTTGGGTGAAATTTCTTGGGAGGGAGGTTTTGGCTCTCCGTGCTGAGGGAATACAAAGAACCATGAGGCTCTTTGGGGCTGAGGGCATTTGTGGGCTTCCTGCTTGGAGCTGGCAGAGTTGCGTGAGGACATCCCTAGTCAGCCATGGAAACAGCCCAAACACCCCAAGGGTGGCCAAAGCTGGTGACATCTCAGTGCATTCTCTTTTCTGCCACAGTCAGATCCTGGCAAGTCTCCCCAGCACTTGTTTAAGAGTAGAAAGGATTAAATATATTCACAGGATAATCCAAAACAAGCCCATGGGGAAAAAGAGAATGTGGAGACAGAGGGAAAGTGTTGCTTGAAAACTGTTTGGCTGCTCTGGAAAAGGGATGGGAAAAGAGACAGCAGAAAAGCTGCTTTGCTTCAAATGCAGCCAGGAGACATCCCAACTCCTGCCCGGATGTTTTTTAACTCCAGGCAATCCCACAGAGAGCTTCAGGACTCTGTTTTGCTGTTGCCTGAGGGAGCCAGCAACCTTTCCCTGGGGAGGCTTCAAAGCACTTCCAGCACCAGCCGAAGCGTGGCATTGACCCAGCCTGCCTGGACACTGTTTGCCACCACAGGGTCTGGAACCTCAGATTTTCTCACTTTTTCTCATTAACACCTTGACTTAAGCTCCAGTGTTTGGATTTTTCCCAATTGATGTTGGGTTTGGAGGAGTTTCTCCTGACAGAGCCTCACTTACTGCTTCAAAGGCCTTCTGCAGCTCCTGCCTCCGGCGCATCCTGACCTGCCGGTTCACCCGCTGCCTCACCTCGCCCTGGAATCTCCTCAGGCTGGCTGCCTTCTTCCGCTGCTGCTCCTTCAGCTCCTCCTCCACCCGGAATGCTGAAGCCTGGCAGGGGTGGAAGCAGATTTCACCAGGGTTTTGCTACGCTGTAGCATTAGAGCAGTTTGTATCCCTGTATCCCCTTTTCCCACACCAGGCAGACGAGCAGCACCCACAGCAAACTTCATGTTTTGCTTCAAAATATGTGGGGTAACAGCTTGGACAATGTCTACTGGGTTATTATGGGCTGGATTGAGTCTGACTAGTGATACGGAGCATGCACACCTCTACCTTGGCCTCTCTGCAACACACAGGGGAGGAAAGAAAAAGGAGGCTCATGGAGCAGCTCCCAGCTCCTGCTCCCATGAAAGGATGCTCAAACATCCAAAGCCTGGATCCAAAAGGAACAGGCCAGCCCCCATCCTGTTAATGTTCTGCAAGGCTGGAAGCACATCAGGGAAGCAGTTCACAGAGTACAGCACTGCTCTGGAATGTCTTTCCCATCTGAAGTGAAAGGTTAAAAGCAATGACCTGAAAAACCCCAAAAATCCCATTTTATTCTCCTTGCGATTCTGCCAAGCAACTCTGCAACACCACCACGGCTTAAATTAAAACAGCATTGCTCTCCTGGCCGCCACCACAGCAAGAGAAACCAGCAACTGAAGGGATGGAGGAAAGGGGCGAGGCCAAGGATGAACTCGGAACAGCAGGGTCAGCACAGCCCAAGAAAACTCCAAACTGGGGAGAAATCCACACTGCTAAGGATGAAACCAAGACAGTGCCCCAGGGAACAGCCCAGTGCCAGCTCACCCACTGCCCACCTCAGCAGCAACTCTGATGCATGAGGCATTACAATGTATTAATTAAAAGTGTATTAAATAAGCTCAGGTAACCCTGGGCAGCTTCATTCACCTCTGGAAGCCTCACATGGGGGGCCCCAGGAGCACCCAGGCCTCCTGAAGCTGCCATGAAAAGTTTAGCTCCCCCAGAAGTTTCACAGTGCCAAGATGGAAGTTCTGTGGAATATGGAGATGACTGATTTCCATAAATTATCTCAACCTTTCAGGATTTAAACTACAATATAGAAATAAATCATCTCAGAAGGGCAGGAGCTTCTGTAATGTTCAGACATTAATTACAGGGGACTGAACTCATCATCCAATATTTAATTCACTTTTAGTCCTCTTAGAATAACCTTTAAAGTAGAAAACCCTGAGATAAGCATCCATGAAGATTTCCTTAAGTGTTTCTAATGGGGTACAGTGGGGATTGGCTCCAGAGCCTGAAACACTCAATTTATTATTATTTTTTTTTAATCAGCAACGCAGAATAAAATCTCAACTCCCTGACATCCTTTAAGGATGAGTGGGAAAGCGAGAAGCAGCACTGCCTGGGTTCCCTACCTGACTGATGTTTAAAATTGATGCATTTCTCCTCAAGAAACAGTTTATTGGAGGGCGATCAACTTGGAGAGATGTTGTGGGCTGGTGCAAAGGGGCGGCCAGACTACATGGACATCACAGTGGCTTCTGACCCCACTAAATCACGTTAAAACAATTTTTTTTTTTTTTTGGAGCCGTGTTGTTGGCTGCCTTCAGGCTGTGAAAAAGATCGCCTTTGGCTCTGACCGGCCCTGGGGGTTTTACTGGCACATTCAGGGGTTAGAGATGCCCCGGCAGATGGTGCCCTCGGTGCACTCACAAAGGCCGGGCTTTGCTCCGGCTGCTCCGGCGCATTCTCCACCCAGACGACCACGGGGGCCACGCTCTGGTTCCTCTCGGCCAGCACCCGCCAGCTGTGCTGCCGGGGTCTGCCCTGGTGCCTCCCCGGAGGCTTCCCGGCCCCCCAGCGCTGCTCCTTCGAGGAGGGCATGATACCGGCACCACCGTGGGCCCGGTCCTGGGGAAGGGCAGCAGAGGTGAGGGTATCTCCCCGGGCAGCCCACCCTGCACCCTGCCCCGTCCCCTCTTCCCCGCGCCCACCTGCCCTCAGCCGCGGGCGCCCCAGTGCCCTCCCGGCTCTCCAGCTCCCGGGCACCCCACACTGACTGGGCACCCCCAGCCCTTCGTGGCTGAGTGCCCCCTACACCCCCATCGCTGCACCCTCTCCCTCCACTGTCCCCCCAGTTATCCAACCCCGCGGCACCCCACCTTCAGCTCCCCCCTTCTCCCGAGGGCCCCCAACCTTTCATGGTTAAATCTCCCTGCACCGCCCACCCCAACCAGCCCCCTCCCCAAGCACCTCACC
>VZTI01000010.1:37047-47569 GCA_013397865.1 Struthidea cinerea | reverse complement strand
GCCATAGAGCCCCCACTCTCTGCCATGGAACCCCCACCCCTACTATGGGACCCCCACCCATCCCATGTGGTGCCATTGGATCCCCAGCCAGTTCCATGGAACCCTGACCTGCTGCAACAGGACCCCCAGCCCAGGCCTGGGACCCTCACAGAGTGCTATGGGACCAGCAAAGGGTACCCAAGATCCCCACCCTCTGCCTGGGACCCCCAGTGCCATGGGACCCCCACTGTGGTGCCCCCCATCACCTGTCTGCAGGCAGCAAGGACTTGAGAACACACAGACCCAAGAATGGAGGGGACAGGGGACACATGGCCCCATGGGTGCCCTGACCTCTCTTCCAGCCCTCTCCTTGGAGCCGCCGAGCCTTGGCCCCCCCACACCCCCCAACCACAGCAGCCTCCATGGGGGGCACCCACCAGCACTCGGGGACATGGGGTGCTGCAGTGGGGGGCACCCCGGGGTGCATACCTCACCCAGCACCCCAAACCCAGCACCCTGGGAGCGTGTTCGCAAGAGAGGTGGGTGTGGGGGGCATGTGGGGGGCATGTGGGGGGACACGGGAGACACCAGGGTAATGGCCCATGGCTCTGTGTCCCTCATTCCCCGCGCAGAGCTGCATCAAGTGCACAGCACCCCGGCGCTCGCAGCTGGCCCCAGCCACATCCCTGTCACTGGAAGTGGAGGCGAGTGGGGGACAGATTTTGGTCTGGCAGCCAGGCGGCCGCAGCAAACGGGACGTGAGGGCGACACTGTCACTGCCGTGAGGGACAGCAGGGACCCACAGCTACCAGTCTTCAGCTCTCCAAAGCCACGTCGGGGCAGCACTTCTCTGGCCGCTGGTGTAACCAGGTCACCGGTGACACCACCGCGGCCACCCCATGCCTGGCACCCGCCAGTGACACGGTGAGTCTGGGTGTCCCCATCCACATGGGTGCCCTGCAACCCAACCCTTTGCTGCAAAACCCAACATGTCCCTTGCACCTGCAGGTCCCCAGCCTCCATGTGCCCCAGGGACACATCTCTGGTCACCAGGCGTCCCAAGGACACGTCCCCAGTCCCTGGGATCCCCAGGGACACGTCTCCACTCATGCAATGCCCCAGGGACACATCCCCAGTCACTGAGAACCCCAGGGGTGTGTCGCCGGCCACCAGGAACCCCAGGGACATGTCCTTGGTCACTGAGCACCCCAAGGACATGTTCCTGGCCAGCAGGCATCCTAAGGATGTGTCCTCAGTCCCCAGGACCCCCAGGGACATGTCACCAGCCACCAGGCACCACAAGGACCCATCACCAGCAACCAAGCACCACAGGGACACAGTCTTGGCCACCAGGCACCCTGAGGACACCTCCCTGGTCACTAGGTGCCTCAGAGACCCATTACCAGTGGCCACGTGCCAGAGGGACATGTCACTGTCCACCAGGCTCCCCAAGGACATGTCCCCAGCCAGCAGGCACCCAAAGGACAAGTCCTCAGGCACCAGACTCCCCCAGGAGATGTCCCCAGCCACCAGGCACTGCAGGGACAAGTTCCTGGCCTCCAGGTATGCCAGGGACATGTCCCCAGCCCACAGGTACCCCAGAGAGCCATCACTGGCGACCACGCACCCAAGGCACGTGTTCCTGTGCAGCAGGTACCCTGAAAACGTGTCACCAGCCTTGAGGCATCCCAAGGACACATTGCCAGCCACCGGGCACCCCAGGGACACATCCCCAGTCACCAGGCACCCTGAGGAGATGTCACCAGTCTCCGAGCACCGCAGGGACAAATTCTTGGGCACCAGGTATTCTAAGGACATGTCTCAGGACACCAGGAGCCCCAGGGGTCCATCACTGGTGACCATGCACACAAGGGACATGTCCCTGTGCAGCAGGTACCCTGAAAACGTGTCACCAGCAGTAAGGCATCCCAGGGACACGTCTCCAGCCACCAGGCATCCCGAAGAGGTGTCCCCAGTCACTGGTCACCAGAGGGACATGTTCTTGGGCACCAGGTACTCCAAGGTCATGTCCGCAGCCACCAGCCACACCAGGAACATGTCACTGGAGACCAGGCACCCAAGGGACATATTCCTGGTTAGCAGGTACCCCAAGGACACGACCCCGGCCACCGGGCGCCTCTCGCCAGCATTCAGCGATGGGGTCCTCACACAACAGCAGGTGGCTGAGGTCCTGGAGATGGACCAGGACACTACCTGCTGCAGGTATTCCCCATCCCCCTGGGACACTCCCATGATGGCAGCATCCCCTGGTGCCAGCGGTACCCCCACTGTGTTCCCCACAGACCCCCGGCGCCAACCACACCACGGTCTTTATCACCGCTGCACACCTACGGCTACATCTACGGGCCAACAGCCTCTGAGCTAGGTGAGGAGGACGAGGAGGAAGAGGAGGAGGAAGAAGAGGAGGAGGAGGAAGAGCGTACAGCAACGAGGGGCTCGCCAGGAGGGTCGCTGCTGAACGGCTGGGGGTCTGTCTCAGAGGACAACTTTGCCAGCGCCCGCTGCAGCTTGGTGAGCTCCTGTGATGGTTCCTTCCTCCTGGACGCCAGCTTTGCCCGGGCGCTGGCCGTGGCTGTCGATGGCCTCTGCTGCAGCCTTGAAGACACTGACGGGGACTACAGGGGTGAGTGAAGGGTCCCTGGACCCATTCTCTGACCCTGAGCATCATTACCTCCCCGAGGAAGACGGCTCCATCATGACACCATGGTGATGCCACCATCTCTTGCCTTTTTCCCTGCAGGTCCCTCACCACCACCATCGCCCCTGGAGCAGGTCTTCCCACCCAGAGTCCCCACCACCACCTGGGACTGGTGGAGAGTGCTGGAGGTCCCACAGAGAATCAGGACAGAGGTAGCCATGAACGGTAGCTCACAGAACGGTGCGTAGTGCCCCAATGCCAGGGTGGTGGGCACTGGGGGCGGTGAGGAGTGGCAACTGTTGCAGGGTGTTGGAAAATGTTTCCTTTTCTTTCCAGGTGGCCAGGGGTCAGGGATTGGCAGCCCCTGGGCCAGGGAAGGTGGTGACCTTGGGACAGGAGGGACAGGAGCGTGGCAGTCCCCAGGGCGCAGGACGCAGCAAGGCCAGAGTCCCCTTGGCTCAGCTAAAATCCAGCTTTATTAGGCAGTTCCCCAAACAGGGGCTCTTTACCAGGAAAAGCCATCCACAAAGGGTGGGTGGCACAAAGGTGGGTGGGTGTCCCTCCTTATTCAGCGTTCTTGTCCTTCCCAAGTGTCCTCCTTCTTCCACAGTGTCCCCATCCCTCCTCAGTGTCCCCACCCCTTCCCAAATTCCTCATTCCTCTCCAGCATCCTCATCCTCCCCAAGAGTCTGCATCCCCTCTAAGTGTCCTTGTCCTTCCTCAGTGTCCTCCTCCTTCCCCAGCATCCTCATCCCCACTAATTATCCTAGTCCAGCCCAGGCACCATTGTCCACCCCAAGTGTCCTTGTCTTTCCCTAGGGTTGACTCCCTGACCATCCCCATCCCTGCTGACCATTCCCATTCCTTCCAACTGTCCTTGTGCTTTCTGAGAGTTCATGTCCTTCCTCAGCATCCTTGTCCCACCTTGATCATCCTTGTCTCTCCCAAGCGTTCTCACCCTTCCCAAGCCACCTGAGCGGCCTTGTGCTCCCTCCGAGTCTCCTTGTCCCTCCTAATCATCCTAATTCCCAGTTCTCAGCCCTCCTGAGCGTCTTCTTCCTTCACCAGTTGTTTTGTTCCCCATGCCAAGTGTCCTTGTCCGTCCCCACTGTCCTCATCCCCCTTCAACCATCCTCCTTGTCCCTCACCACTGTCCTTGTCCCTCCCAAGCAATCTTGTTTTTCCCAAGTGTCCTCTTCCCCCCAGCAATCCTCAACCCCTGGAAATCCTTGTCCTTCCTCCATGTCCTCTTCCCTCCAGGCATCCTTGTCCCCCAGCCTTCCTTGTCCTTCACCAGCACCCTCATCCATCTGCCGTGTCCTTGTCCCCCCCAGCTGTCCCCATCCCTTTCAACCACCTCATCCCTCCCAGACATCCTTGTCCTTTCCCAGTATTCTCGTTCCTCCCAACCGTCCTTGTCTCCAGGAGCCTTGCCCCACTTCAGCATCCTCCTCATCCCTCCCCAGCATCCTCATCCCTCCTCAGCATTCTCATCTGTCCCAACTGTTTCTGTCCCCAGGGTTCATGTCCTTCCCTGAGCGTTTTCCTTGTCCCTCCTGAGCATCCTTGTCCCTCCCCAGGGTCCTCATTCCTTGTGACCGCCCTTGCCCCACCCCAAGCATCCCTGTCCCCCCTCACGCTGATGCCCGCTGGCCGCGAGCGCTGTGCAACCCTATTTCCATAGAGCCACTCAGAAATTAAAGAACATCCCTCCATGTCCCCTGTGTTCCCATCCCCACGTCCCCAGCTCTGTCACCGACTCGCCCTCCCTTTTATCGCTTCTCCTGCGGCGGGCAGGGAAACGGGGCCCCTGGGCGGCGGCAGTGGCCGGTCCCTTCGCCGCGGTCCCCCGGCGTCCGGCTGCGCCCCGAGCCGTGGCCGCGGGAGCTGGTGGAGCCGCGGGACGAGATGCTGCCTGTGGTGGAGCAGCTGCCAGACACCTGCCCGCGGGGCAGGCAGGAGGGTTTGCTGTAGGCGATGGCCTCATCTGCAGGGGAGGGGACAAGGTTGGGGCTCGGCAGTGAGACCCCCAGCCCTTTCGTCGCGCGGTCGGTGGCTCCGGCTTACCGCCGCGGGGCGGGCGATGGGTGACCCTGCGCTCAGCCCCGCTTGGCTCCAGCTCCGGAGAGGGGCCGGGGGTCTCGCCTGGCGGCGGCAGCGGCGGCGGCGGCAGGTCTGCGGCAGAGAGGGAGGAGAGGGCTGAGCTCCCCTGAGCCTCCTGAGCTCCCTATTTTTTTCCTCCCACTCACCTCCCATCTGCTTTTCCCGGCGGTAGCGGCTGCATTTGGGCTTCAGGCGACTTTTGGAGATCACCCCGCGGGTTTTCCCTGGGTGGGGGGGGGGATGGCAGCGTCAGCCCCCCAATAGCCAGTGAGGCCCCCACCCACCCAAACTGGCCCGTCAGGGCTCACCTGTGCCAGGAGGGCAGCGGGCTCGGGGTGGGTGGCCCTCACTGGCATCCGGAGTCACCGAGGGACTGGGTGCCTGTGGGGGGGTGCTGACGCCATGGGGGGGTCTCCTGGCAAAGAGGGGGGTGGAGTGAAGCCAGGGTGGGGGCAGCGGGATGGGGGCTCAGTGGCCACCACAGTGCTGGCACAAGCCCTCTAGAGCTGTGCCAGAGCCCGGAGAAGTCATGTGGTATTGTCACAGCTGGATGGCACTGGTGTAGGTGGGCTGAAGCATCACAGCTGGATAGAAGTGCCACAGCTGGATCACGGCCACACGGCTGGGCTGGCAAAGGGGAGCAGCAGTGGCACAGCTAGGGTGGGGAACCACAGCCTGGCAAGGTTGTGATAGCATGGCTAGTCTGCAATGGCACATCTGGAGCACAGCTGGATAGAGGCTGCTCGGCTGGATTGCAGCCACACAGCTGGATGGCAGTGGCACAGCTGGATCACCACACATCTGGATCGCAAGCACACCGGTAGATTGCAGCTGCACAGCTAAACCATGACACAGCCAGGTCATGGCACAACTGAATTGCAGCCATGCAGCTTGATTGCAGCTGCACAGCTGGGTCACAGCACAGCTGGACTGCAGCCAGACATCTAGGCTGCAGCTGCACAGCTGGAGTGCAGTGACACGCCAGCATTGTGATGGCACAGGTGGATCACGGCAGAGCTGGGTCACGACAGCACAGCTGGATGATGATGGCCCACCTGTCTGGTGATGATGCAGCTGTAATGCAAGGCCCCAGTCAGCCCACAGGGTCATGGACGTGCCATGACAGCATGGCCAGAGCAGAGCTGGAGAGCAGGAGGGGTTGGTGACACTGTGGATGGACCACAAAGAGACGCCTGGACCATGGTAGGACATTGGGACTCCACTGGGGCATCCAGACCCCACTGGTATGGCCAGACCATGGTGGCACAGCAGGACCAGACCATGGTAATGTGGCTGGGTTGTGATGGAACACCCAGACCATGGCGGGACATCCAGGCCCTGATGCAGAGTCCAGTGGCAAGGCCAGACTGTGGTGGAACAGTGGAACTGGATTGTGAAAACATGACTGGGCATGACATCCAGACCTCAGTGGGACACCTGGACCTCGGATGACACATCTGGACCTCAGTGGCATGGCTGGGCCATGAGAGCATGGCAGAGCCAAATGGTGACAAAATAGCTGGGTTGTGATGGAACATCTGGACCATGATGGGGCATCCTGACCCCAACAGAACATCTGGACCCCAATGAGACACCTGGACCCTAAGGACACTGTTGGACCATGATGGCATGGCAGGGCTGGGTAGTGACAACATGGCTGAATCGTGATGGAACACCCAGGCCCTGGTGGGACATCTGGACCTCGATGGGACGTCTGGACCCCAATGGGACATCCAGACCCCAATGGCACGGCCATACCAAGCAAGGCCCATCTCCTACCGGGGCAGGAGGGAGTTATCGAAGTCGCGGAGGCGAGGGATGTCCTCCGTGGTGCGAGGTGACGGTGTCAGCGTGGCGGTGGAACGGCAGCCAGAGGAGGCGGTGGGTGAGGATGCAGCAGTGGCACAGGGGATGTCCTCACCAGGGTACCACACCTCCATCCCCAACCTGCAGGGTGGAAACCACAGGGTAGGTGCTGGGGGCAGCACGCCCAGCCCCCAAGCCCCCACACTCACCCTCCGGCTGCCTCTTCCTCTTCATCCTCCTCTTCCTCCTCCTTCTCCTCCTCCTGGGTGCACTGGCTGAGCTCACTGGCTGAGGGCGGCGGGGGCAGCAGCTCTGTCCAGCTCACCACCGGCGGTTTCACTGCTTGCCCCAGCTTTGCTTTGGCCCCTGTGCCAAGGAGGGATGCTGGGGGGGCTGTGGGGAGGGCACCGCACCACAAGCACCCATGCGTGTCCCCACCCATCCGACCACCCTACCGTGCTCAGCCCGGCCACGGGGCACCTGGGAGGCTGCAGCATCCATGGGCTGGGAACCGCCCCCAGGATAGGAGGTCCCGTACTGCGAGAAGGGACGGGGGAAGGTGCAGAGCTCCTCACTGTCAACCTCGATGGTGCTGTAAACCGGTCCCTCGCCAGCCCCTGCTCCAAACTGCTCCGTCTGGGCGATGTAACGGGTGATGCCGGCATCTGCGGAGGGTGACCGGCATCACCAGGGTTGGTCGTGACCCCCTCAGTCAGAGCCACCCAGCCCCATGCTGGCCCCTCACCGTTGTAGTATCTCTCAGTGGTCCCCAAGCAACCGGCAGCACTGGCTGTGCCACCACCACGCCACGCATCCACCAGCCACGGGTAACCACCGCCGACAGCTGCCCTGCAAGGGGAGGGGGTGGAGGAATGCTGGTGGTCAGCCCTGGGGGTCCTGGGGAGGGCAGGGGATGCCGGGGGGGGTTACCTGGGGCTGCTGCGCACTGGAGCCGGGAAGGCGACTGTGGAGAGAGATGGGGGTGAGGGCAGCGAGAGGCCATACTGGGACCCCGCAGCACCTATGGGCTTACCGGTGGGTGTGTAGGCAAAGGATGCTGTAAAGAGAGGGATGGTGGGTGGCTGATGGGTGATGGGTGAGGGGTGAGAGGTCCCAGGGGTAGCACCCCCCTGTACCGGTGAAGTGGCTGAGCTCCTTCTTCCTCCGGCGGCGGCTGTACAGCCAAGCAGCAAAGGCAGCGAGAACTACCCAGCAGGCACCACCCACGCCGGCGATGAAGGCTGGCTGCCTGGCTACCTCTGCTAAATGCTCAGCTAAGCTGCTCCCGCCTGCTGGCCCCGCATCTCGCTCCACCAGGGGGGCTGCAAGTGACATGGGAAAGAGGGACACACCGGCGGGGTGCCAAGGAGCCGTCCCCAGCCCTGCAGTGGGTGACCCCATCATGCCCCACCCGTGGGTGCAAGTTGTGACAATGAGGGTCTCACCAATGTGGATGGGGACAGGGGCGCTGCGGGCACCCACACCTGCACTGGTGGCAGCGGCAACTTCAGCACGGTAAGGGACCCCGGGGACGAGTCCCCGCAGCTCTGTCGCCAGCACCGTCCCCTCCACGCTCTGGTTGATGTGGAAGCGGCTCTCATTGCCCAAGCACCAAATCTGGTGGAGAGCAGGAGGAAAAGACGGGCAACACCCATAAGGATACCATGACGTGGTGTCATGAGTGGACAGAGTGGACCGGCCACATCCCTGCTGCTGTCCACCCTTACCCGGTAATCGCGGATGACACCGTTCTGCTCTGCCGGCGGTGGTGGCTGCCATGAGATGCGGACACTGGTACCATTCCCAGCCACGCTGACAGCTCGCGGCGGGGCACTGGGGGCTGCCGGTGGAGGACACATGGGGTATCACCTGCAGGTTGTCCCCAGGGACCCACACTATCCCCTCCATCCCTACACTCACCCGCTTCAGGGGTGCGCAGAGCACGCACAGCGCTGTCGGGACCATGGAGGTGATGAAAATAGGGTCGGACCTTGACCTCGTAGTCCTGGCCCCGGCGCAGCTCGGTGAGCAGGGCTCCCCGCTCCCCTGGCGCCCACACCGTCCGCGCCTCCTCCCAGCGCCCGCCTCGCCGCCGGTACAGCACCCGGTAGCCCTGAAGGAAGGGTGCTTGGCGCTCCACCTGAGGACCCGAGGGAAGGGTGGCATGGGGGGATGCTCGACACTGGGAGGCCTGTACCAGTAGCGAGGCTCAGCACTCACGGTCCAGGAGAGGTGGACAGTGCCCAGTGGCAGCACCACGGGTTCCTGCAGGTGCACAGCCACTTGCGCCAACTCCTGCTGCACCTGCTCAGGATCCAGCCCTTGCTGCGTGGGGTTGGTGTCTGCTGGAAACATGAGAGGGTGGAGGGTCCGTGGATATCTCCGCTGGTGTCACCAAGTGAAGAAGCCATGGTGACGCCGCATACCCATGGGGGGTCCACGGGAAACTCCTTTGGCATCACTGGGCAAGGACGGACCCAAAGATTTTGGGGGCACGGGCACCTCCGCTGGTGTCACCAAGCAGAGATGGACCCAAGGGTGGGGGGTTCATTGACACCTCCACTGATGTCACTGCTGGCTCTCACCTCGGGTGCGCACTGGCTCCGAGACGCCGCTGGGGTCACTGAGCCCGTAGGCGTTGACCGCCCGCACCAAGAACAGGTAGACAGAGTCGGGGACGAGGCCGCTCACTGTGTGGGTCTCGCTCTCCACATCGGCTGCCACCGTCTGCCATGGGCCACCCGCTGCCTGGCTGCCGGGGGACAGGGGTGACTCGTGACAGGGCGGTATCAGGCCACCACATCATCCCTGCAGCCAGAGAAGAGGCTTGTGTGATACCTGAAAGCCTCCACTACGTAAGAGGTGACATCGGTGGCACCGCTGTCCTCGTTCCCTTTCCAGCTCAGGGTGACACTGCTTTTGGTAACGTTGGTGACCACAGGGGTGGAGGGTGGCCCAGGGAGGAGACCGGGCGCAGGGGAAGGCAGGGAGAGGTCGGATTCATCACCTGCAGGGAGATGCATGGAGGTCTGGGGTGGCTTTGTTCCCAGTGCCACGGTGTCCCCGCTGCAGTGACATCTCCATGACCCACCTTGTACCTCCAAGGAGCTGCCCCAGCGTGTCTCGCCCGCTGGGCTGGTGGCCACGCACTCGTAGAGCCCGGAGTCTCTCACCTGCAGGGGGAAGAGCTCCTGCCCCATCACCCTGAGCACCCATCACCTCGGCACCCACCAGGCGTTGTACCCACCCCCCTGAGCCCCAGCACTGCTTGTACCCACCGCCCTGAGCATCCACCTCCCTTTGCTGCACCCCTCGCACCCACCGCCCCCTCCCTCCCTGCAGTGCTCCCATGGGTGCCCCTGCCGGGGCCGGCTCACCCGGAGGCCGGTGATCTGCAGGGTGCCGTTCTCCAGCAGGCTGGCACGGGGCTGGACACCTACCAGGGCACTGCCATCCTTCAGCCACCCCACGCTGCCTGGGGGGTCTTGGGCCCCCACGCCACAAGGCAGCCGCACTGTGGCCCCCACTGGCAGCACTGTCCGGTTAGCGGGAAGCAGGCTGGTCACCGGTGGCTGGAGCCCAGTGGGGGCTACAGGGAGAAAATCGGGAATTGCTGGCTGGTGGGGGGGGTGTCACTCGCACACTGAATGTGCCAGTCCTCCACTGGCACTGGACTTACCCCCCGTCACCTCCAGGCCTGCCCTGGCCAGGACGCTGCCGGCCACGCTGATAGCCTGGCACAGGTAGTGGCCAGCATCACTGGGCTGGACGTTGACGATGGTCAAAGCCCCACTGGGACTCACCCAAACACGGCTGGAAGGGATCGGGGGCTGGCCCGGGAACAGCAGGGTCTGAGAGGGAGTGGGATTAGTGGGGGGATGAGGCAGGGGGAGGAAGGGATGCAGGGGTTGATATGGGGACAGGATTAGGGGTGGGGATGGGGATGATATTGGGGATGGGGGTGGGGGTGGGGCT
>VZTI01000010.1:1650-23460 GCA_013397865.1 Struthidea cinerea | reverse complement strand
ATCGCCGTGTGGGGCAATGAGCGGCTGGTGGAGGCGCGGTACCAGCAGCTGGAGGGTGCGGGCACCGTGTTCGGCAGCAAAGCGCCCGGGCCCGCCATGTACGAGCGCGTCTCCCGCGCCCTGGCCGAGCTGGGCTACGAGCGCACCCCGTCCCAGTGCCGGGAGCGCATCAAGGTACCCTGGAGGGGCGGCGGCGCGGCCCGGGACGGGAGGGTGGGCCGGGGGTCCCCGTGCTCGGCCGCCCGCCCGCTGGTGGGTCAGCTCCCGGGGCGGTCTGTGGTCGCTTCCCCGGAGAGGTGTTCTCCTGAGCATTCTTTGGTGCTGCGTCTGGGGCGCCGTATCCCGGGAGTTCAGTCCCTTCAGAATCTGTCCTGAGCGTCCTTTGGCGCTGGCTGTGGGCATCTTCCTGGCTCAGCCTGTCCTTTGGCCCTGGGTTTGGGGGCACCGTGTCCCCAGGGCTTGGCCTCTCGGGGTCTCCATGCTGCGGTTTTCTGGAGCATCCTCTGGCCTTGGCGTGGTTGTCCTCAGGACTGAGCCCAGCCCTTGCCCTGGGTGCAGGGTATCCCATTCCCTGGCTCAGCTGCCTGGCTCCCTGCGGTTCCCGTGGTGTCTCCTGGGTGCCACGTTCTCTGGGTTCCCCCCTTGCACCCGTAGCCTCCAGCAGCACCTTTGGGACGCGTCCCATGGGTTCAGTTCCTCTCGTGTGGGTGGGCTGTGGCAGCATCCCGTGGTCCTGAGTGGGGACGGACACAGCATCCCAGTTGTTTGTGTTTCCTCGTGGGGACAGCCCCAGCAGGATCCTTCCCCTGGGTTTTTGGACCACCACATCCTGGTTTCCTCCTTTGGCCCCGAGTGTTGTGGGTGCCATGGTTGACTCTGTCCCCTCACGTGTCCTCCAGCATCCTCTGTCCATGAGCGGCTGGCACTGGCTGCTCCCTGTAGCCCCCTTGGGAAAACGGGGCTCCCAGTTCCCCCAGTAACAAGAGGTGGCATTGGTTGCTCTTGTGCTCCTGGCTCTGTCCTTTGCTGTGGAGCGGTTTTGTAGAATCCGATGGCTTCCCTGGCTTGACAGGAACGTGCTGTGGCTTCACCGACCTCTTGAGTAACGGGTAAACAGCCCCGTGGGCTGTATTTGGCAGAGGGGTCTTTCCGGTTCCATCATTCCCTGGGAAAAAAGGGCTGGGTTTGGTGCCTGGTTTGGGAGCGGTCACTCCGTGCATCCTGCTTTTGCAGAGAGGAGATATTTGGATGGTGTGGAAATCGCTGCGGGGTTTGAGTTTGTAAATGTGGAAGATGTTTGGGAGGGTGAATTGCACTCTCTGATCTCCCTCTGGCTCCGATTGCTCCTTTCCTGGCCCATTAGGCTCCTGCAGCCGCTCCAAACGCTGATGGAGTGCAGAATGAAGGTGGTGTTATTGCTGGGGCTCAGGGGGCTGGTTGTTTCTCCCTTCCTCTTCCCATCCCTTAAACACACCTGTGCCAGCCCACCTGGGCTGCCTTTAATTTGCAAAATCCATGGAATAAGGGATGCTGCAGCATCAGGAATGCCTGGGAGTAAGTGATGGATTTCCACTGTGATCCCCGTTGATTAGAACAGCCTGTCCTGGAAATAGATACTCAAAACAAACCCACTTTCTATAGAAGCTTTGGTTTCTCAATGTGTTTTCCTCACCTCTGTGTATTTGCTGCTCAGGGATCTTTTTTCCCTTGAGCACATCCAAATATTTTTGGAGAGGAACATTGCTGCGCTGCGAACCCCCTTGGAGTCCCTCGTTCTCCTGGTGGCTTTCAAGGTGCTCGTTGCTTGAATCAGCTCTTCTGCAAACCTGTGGGCTTTGCCAGAGGCAGATGCATGATGGAAGAGTTCCTGGAGGGGGTTTGATGGTTTTGGGCTGTGATAGGAGTCAGTGCAGTGACTGTTGAGGCCCCCAGCCCCGATTTTGGGGGATGCTGTTGGGTTGTGAGGAGTCACCTCACTGTTAGATCAGCCCAGAGCTGGCTGTTTGGGTTTGGATTGTGCTGTTGGATGGAGTTGATTTTGTTGACTCCCAGCAGTCTGAGCTCCTTGCAGCTGAGGATTCTCCCACTTTCCCTTCAGAAGTGAAGCTTGAACACATCTTTGCCCCTGAAATGTTCAAGCTTGGAAGAAAGCACCCGTCAAACAGCAGTAAAAGAGCTCGAGGCTGGTATTTATCACCAAGAGCAGCTCCTGACAGACCTGTTAGATGTTTCTGGATTGCAGTACATTGGGGTAGGCTCTCCTTCAACACTGTAATGCCCAGTGAGGGCCTTCCTCAGCACAGTCATCCGGAGCAGCAAAAATGTGGCTTTTCCGAAGCCTTTGGGCTCTCCGTGGGTTTTGGCCTGGAGTTGCTGGGAAATGAGTGCTTGTTGAAAGCTGGAAGTTCTCCTGGGTGCCAAGGATTTACCTTGTTACGGGGATTATGGAGATAGTTGTGGTAGCTGTTGCCAACCCTAAAATCCCAGTTTTTGTAGGATTCCAGGCAGGATTGGCTGCTTGACGTTTTGATGGTCCACCACAAACAGAAGTCACTTCTGGATGTGGAGGGGTCATGAGTGGATTCCTCTCAGAGACAGAGCGGGAGGACTGTCACGTGCTGTGGGGACAAGAGGAGGGCACAGGTGCTTCAGAGTCCTCCACACTGAGAACGGGACTGGGGAGATGGTGATGAAGGAGCACATAGCTGCGTTGTTCCATTTATTACCCAAAACGTTCAGTGTTTCCCTGATTTTGTAGGATACCTAATGCCTGTCAGGGTACAGAAGCATGAGGCTTTGCTGCTGGATAATGAGTGGTGCTCCAAACATTCCAGGTTCAGCTGGTTTTATAAATGGATTTTAGATAAGGACGCAGTACTGCTTTCCTTGGGAACACCTGCATTCCCTGGACACAGCCAAATCTTGACTCTCAGCAGCCAGTTGAGCTGGAAAGGAACGAGTCAGCTTGTAAGCGGAGGGTTTTCCAGTTGTATGGCATGGATGCATTCTCTCTTAATTCAAACAGGGTGTGCAGAAAGGTCCCAGTGCAGATTTTTGCCCATCTCCCACCATCTGCATGTGCTTTTCTGCACATCAGCAGCTGGAACGAGGCCGCTGTCAGGTTGGAGCCGCTCTGGAAGGGTCTGTTTCAAATTTAGGGATTCACATGTAACCATTCCAGCAGCTTTTCCTTTGGAAAGAGACCTTGAGTCCGACTCGGTGACTCTGAGGTAGGTGGCTTGGGGAGCTCCATGGCTGGGAGCTGCAGGAAGAATGGAACATCTTGATTTCTGCCCGTTGCATTCCCAGAAGAGCTGTCTTGTGCACCACAGCGTCCTCATCCCGACAAGCCACGTTCTATCCTTAATCCTTGCTTGTTCAGTGATGCTCTCTGTTCTTTTCATCCAGCCCTTTCCTATTCCCTGTGTTCCTGAGCAGGGATTTAGCCTGGTTTTTCTATCCTGAAACTCATCACCTTCCTGCAGCAGCACATGAAGAGGTTTTTAGTGTTCAGGTTTGGCCTTAGAGCCAGGGTTTTAAGGCAGGTCGTGGAGTATTTGGCCAAACCCTTTCCAGCCTTGCCGGGGTCCTGTGCCCTGCACTGGGCGATGCTGTTTCAACCAGGCAGCAGGAGGTTTGCTGGGAATTTGAGCATGGGAAAATGAGCCCTTGCCTTGTGCTGTGAAGCTGTTGTGTGAAGGCCATACAGCTTGGAGACCGCAGTCCACAGTGTACATGGGATATATTCCATAGGTATGCTGGAACTTCATCATTCCATCCTCTTCCAGCCATCCCAGGTGGCTGCAGTGACGGGGATGTTCTGGGAAAGCTCAGATGAGCTCGGGTGTTGCAGTCGGAGCTGTGCGAGTCGAAGGCGTTTTCAGGCAGCAAAGGCTTGTTTTGTTTTAAAGGAATGTTCTTGAAATAATGGGCTCCAGTTGTTTCTTCAAGACCAGATTTTAGGCCTTTTTTAAACCCCTGGGAGAATTTCCGCTTCTGTTGCTTGCATCTTTATGGAAGGTGGAATCAAAGACTCATCCTCCTGATGGACATTGCTCGGCTGGGCTGAGAGAGCGTTTCAGGGCTGGAAATCCTCTGGCTGCAGGTGCGGCTGGAGAGCCTTTCCCCAGCAGAGACAAATCCCTGCTTAGAAGTTGCTGTTAAAACTAATTTGGGGGCATTTTTAAAATGTCATTTCTTCAGCTACTGCAGAAATGCGAGTTCTGCTTTTATTTTGCCTTTCCCAGAGTCAATGCCAACCCATTGATTCCAAGAGGAGCAGCTTCAACATCTTAACTCCTGACTGCGGGAATTCCCAAGTATCGCTGCCAATCCAGTTCTGCTCTTGGGTTTTCTGTATGTAGCGGCCTCCCCCTCCCCCCAGATGGGTGACTGGAGGTTTTGGCTGGGTTGTGGTTGTCCACAAAAGTGATTTGTTTTTCAGAAGGAAAATAAATACCTCGAAGGTGCTGGTTCAGTGCTCAGAAAGAACACAGGCCCAAAGAATAGCTGGGAGTGCCACAAACCCACATGAAATGGGAAAGGATGGAAAATTACACCTGACTGTCAGCTGTTGGTATTTCTTGCTTTAAGCAACACTAGCGTGATGATGGCGGGGCTCGTTTTTAAGGGGGCCGTGGTTTCAGCTGCTTTGTGATGTAAACAGTCTGTAAATCTTGCACGGAGTTATTTTTTAAGGCAGGAAAAGCTGCTCCAACAAAGCTGTCTCAGAAGCAATGCTTGCTGTGATCTAGTGTGAGCTGCTGGACATTACAGGATTTCCGCCAGAATTCCATCCTTGGGTCCAATAACGCCGTGTGGAGTGGCTGTCTTTGTAATTCAGAGATCTCCAGTGATGGAGCATTGGTGCATTTCGTAGCAACCAGCCAACCATCCACCTTCAAAGCAACTTTGATTTGAGCTGACAAGAAAGATGGAGAGGGACTTTCTACAAGGGCCTGGAGTGGCAGAGCAAGTGGGAATGTCTTCCCAGTGCCAGGGCAGGGCTAGATTGGATATTAGGAAAAAATTCTTCCCTGTGGGGGTGGTGAGGCCCTGGCACAGGTTCCCAGAGAAGCTGTGGCTGCCTCTGGATCCCTGGAAGTGTCCAAGGCCAGGCTGGACAGGGCTTGGAGCGACCTGGTCTAGTTGAAGGTGTCCCTGCCCATGGCAGGAGGGTTGGAATGAGATGATCTTTAAGGTCGCTTCCAACCCAATTCCATGATTCTGAGTTTCTGTTTCTTTTGAACGTGGTTTATCTTTATCTTGAGTTTATCTCGGTCGCGGTTCCCCATCCCATTAAGTCCCTGGGCTATGATGTGTGCAGGTGTTCAAGTTACCTGCCATTCTTCCCTTAGCTTAGATAGATTCAGATGTGCCAGGTTTTCCAGGCTGGGCTGTTTCTTGCCATTCCTTGAATCCTTCCCAGCAGCCCAGCTTCTCACTGGAGGATCTCATGTGCTCCGGAAGGAGGGAGTAACCTTCTGTTTACATTTATAGCTGGGAAAAATAAATTCTTCAATGACAAAGAGCAGATTTATTTGTTTCAATCCTTTGTGGGGCTGTGGCAGAGGAGCTTTTCTGGGATATGAGTGTCACGTGGAACGAACCCTCTTGGATTCGCTCTCAGCTGGGGCATTTGCAGAGCACTGTTGTGCTGGTAAGAATCTGGCTTGATTTGCACCTGCAGGACAAGTGTCTTTACAATCCAGTGGCTTCTGCAGCCATGCTGTGTGTTTGTAATACTCTGGTCTGATCATTCTGGTGTGCCTGGGCCATCCACTGCTCATTCCATGGGTGCAGAATGATTCCCAGAGGGAGCTTGGAGCGAGTTGGTAGGTTCTCTTGTTGAGACAGGACCAGTTGATGGTCAGGAACTCATTGCAGGAGGACAGATTTGTGAAATCTCGTTTAGGGAGATTTGTGAACATTAAATCCTAGATTGGGCACACACATTTTTTTCCTGTAGTGCTCTCTGACTGTGGAGGACTTGGGAAGATGTTAAAAATCTTCCTGATTCTTGCACTCCGCTTCAAGTGCTGTCACAGGGGCAGATTCCTGCTTACCTCCCTCTTGCTGAGTGTATAAATTTGGGGGCCAAGCAGACAATGGACTGCTCTGGTCTCACCTGTTACCAAACCTTTCACCACTAATGGTGAAAATTTGGGTTCAAGCCACTTTTGGTATTTCAATTTTTTCATCCAGGCTGCTGCAGTTTGGGTTTTCCTTAAAGTCTGGTTTTGTGAGTGGTGTAGTGATGTTTGTCCTGATCACAGTAGATGCATGAAACTTGAAGTTTGATTTTTGGAATGAGGTTGTTTCTGAAGGCAAGGTAACCTCCTCAGCTGTGGCCTTTGTTGCTCCAAAGTAATGTTTGAACAGGTCGTGCCAGGAGCAGGTTGAACCTTACTCAGGCATCTCATCCATTTAGGCTGGATATGAGGAAAAGGCTCTTTCCCCAGAGGGTGGTTGGGTACTGACACAAGTTCCCCAGGGAATGGTCATGGCCCTGATCCTACCAGAGCTCCAGGAGCATTTGGGCAACACCCTCAGACACGTGGTGGGATTGTTGGGGTGTCTGTGCAGGGCAGGAGTTGGACTGGCTGATCCTCGTGGGTCCCTTCCGACTCGGGATATTCTGTGATTCGGTGACCTCTGCAAGCTGAGCTCTGTCTGGAGGACGATCCATTTAACTCTTAACAGTTAACATTTAAACTCTTTACAAAGTTGTTGGCTTGGTGGGTCTGGAGGAGGGTTTTGTTTCTCTGCCTTCACAATCTCTAACAAGTTCCTATTCTTTTCATCCAGTGCTGGTTTAAGAAAACCAGGAGCTCAGAGCATCGAGAGACAGAGGTGCCCAGCTGCCAGCCTTTCTGCAGGCAGTGCTGGAGTCTCCTCTCTAGGGGTCTGGCTCAATTAGCAACAAATCCCTGAGAAGGGTCTGAGTATCCTCAGCATTCTGATAGCAGCAACCAAAGGAGCATCTTCCCAGGTAGCCGATGTCAGCCCGCAGCACTGTGGGGTCTCTTGGGGTGGCACCACACGTCACCGGTTTCCTCACCCTGATGGGGCACAGCCTGTTAAACCCCAGCTTCGTTTGCTCTTGACTGCTGGCAAAGTCCTGTCTCATGGGGGCTGACCTCTGCAATTGGCTGTGGCGCTTCTGTAAATAATTCCTGTCCAGGCAAGAGCTTTTTTTTATTATTATATTTAATTGTGATTCAGAAATTGGCAGTGGTGGCTGCGAGTTTTTGTTCCGTTCCAGCTCTCGCTAACAAAAACCCGTGTCTGCCCTGCCTCGACTGACATCCCTACCTGTGTCTGCCAGGGTGCCTTTGCTTCTTCGTTGTGCAAAGAGAGCTCTGGTTCTTACCTCAATCAAGAGGGCATTCCCATCACTTTTCTACTGTACCAGAGCCAAATCCTTCAGGAATTCCTTCTGTGTTTGGGTATATCAGGATACAAGCACTCCAGGCTTCCAAAGCTGTTTCTTTTGTCCCAGGGCAGTTTCATCTCGTGTTGCCTGTGAATATCCTGGGATGATGAGGGAGGGAGCTGTTTGATACTGCTGTTCTTAATTCGGGATATAAAGCTGAGAGCTCCTTTCCATTAAGTAAAAGAGCAACTTTGAAGCTGAGTGTTGTGCTAAGTGGTGCTCTGGGACAGCAGGACCCCTTTAGGCTGCTATCAATTAATCAGCTTGAACAGATGAATGTGGACACAGCCATAGGCCACCAAACTGCTCTGCAGAGCCCACAGCTTCTCCCTGAGTAAGAGCATGTCTCAGATCAGGGATCTGGAATTCCCTGTGTTGGACGACCTCAGGTCATATATGAAAAGCTTGCTGTGGTCTGGTTCTCCCTCATTTTTTTGCTGGAAAGAGGACCATGTCTGCAGCCTTCCTAAAGGTTTTTCTCATCCTCATCCTGCAGTTCCTGCAGAGCTCCAGGTTCTTCGGTGGCTTCACTTGTAGAGATGAGGACTCGTGAGTTAGAAATGGTGAGAAAATCCACATTGAGCTTTGTGACTGTCTCCTCCTTTGGTTTTTTCCTGACTATAAATTAAGCGGGGATAATATGTGTTCGTGTTGCAGGCAGTGTTGCAGAACAATAAGCAAAAGCCTCGGTCTCTTCCAGTCTGAGCAGTCACTGGGCAGTGATCAGGTCTGTTTTCAGTTACTTGTCCTAAATTTCCTGCTTTCTGTATCTGTATCAATATCTGTATGTGCACTTCAGGAACCACGGAGCAGGAGTTGAGCTGGACACCGGCAGGAATAGAGGAGGTGCGTAAGAAAAATACAGACCTTAGATCTTGGAGATCAGAATAACCTGGTGAGAGAAAGGTTAAGGATTATAAAATGTCCAGGTTTCCTGAGGTCTGAGCAATTGTTTAGGTCTTACCAGGCTCTCTGAAGAAGAGAAGCCTGTGGGTTTACGTGAAACAAGGCCGATTTATGGTATTGGAGGGAACATCAGGAAAAGTCGTAGGGACTGCCTGTTGGAGACACTGGAGAGAGCCTCCAAGAAGAAAAAGCTAGCAGGAATCTTGATTCTCCAGCACACAAGACCAAGGAGCCACCAGCTGCTTGGCCACAGGCTTTTTGGTGTTTTGGAAAGCCCTTTATTTGATATTATCTCCCTCAAATTTTAGGTTCTCTGCTTCCAAAAGTGGAGGTAACACAGCCGGGTGAGCTTCTGGGCAGTAACCCCAAAAGTATCTTGACCCTTAAGAGTAATGAGCAGTGACACTATTGCTCGTTTATTTTCATCCCCCTTCCTGTGTTGCTCCCTTTAGTTTTTCTACTAGTCTGCATTGACTTGCTGCTAAATTATTTTGATAGTAAAATAAGCCAGCTTGCAGCCTGACTGAAATAATTAATTATTGCTAGGCTACAACCCAGTGTGGGATCCTCCATAACCCCACTGGTGGGGAGAGGTGTCTGAAGCAGATGCTGAAAATAAAGTGTGAAAATAGAGTGGCTGAGGGTGTCGGGCATTCCCAGAGGGCTTGGCCAAGAGTAGGGATGCTTTGGAAACAGTTTGTTTTGCTTGAAGGCTGCTAGTAAATTCAGCTGGAGGCTCTAAATCCATGTTTTTTAACTCCTATGGAGAAGCTGGGGCAGATACAAGAACTGGGGTTTGGGAAATATATTTTAAAAAATCTAACTTGGGTGGATTTTAGAAAGAGTCTGGGAGTGAAATGACTTCGCCCTTATGGCTCGGCGAGATTTGAGCTGAAAGGAGAGAAATTGGAGTGAGAAAACTGAATTCTAACAACCAACTGTATCTACACCCCAGCCTGAGGGAAGCCTCTTTGCACCAGCGAATACCAGCAGGTTTCTGGGCTGGGTTTTGGTTCTAGGTTGCCACAGCAGGTTGTTTTCCACCCTGCTCACAGACAGAAATACAGAATATGCTGGTGTCCATCCAAAGAGGATGTGCCTGTTTATCCTGAGGTAGTTATGGCAAAAGTGGGAAGGGTTCCGCCTTAAACCGTGGAATATCTCGTGCCTGTTGCTGCCTGTGTGTTTATATGGGTTATTTTTTATTTTGTGTTATTTTCGTGTGTTTTTGTTTAAAACAGCAGGGTAATACTGACTTGCTGCTTAGCGGTTTTGCTTCTGCCCCCAGGGCTCTGAATCTCAGGAGGAAACTGGTTAGAAATGTATCCCTTTGCTGCTGATGCTGTTAAACCAGTGTATGAGGAGCATTAGGTAGGTCCCAGCTTTCTGGAGTTTTACAAGTTCCTTTCTTTGGGGGGAAAAAACACCGAGTAGTTTTTGTAATGATGTGTACATTACAGTCCTCCTGCAGAAGGCAAGGGAACAGGACTTCTTCTTCTATAATTAATACCTCTCTTGAATTCCAGAGACAGCTTTGCCATTCCAGTTAAAACCTTGGCAATCTGATAAATATAAAAAATCTGATAAATTTTTTAAAAAATGAATGGTAAACTGCTAGAAAACAATCCGGAAAAAACCCCAAGATCCAGCAAACCTGGGGCATATCACTGTCTTTCAAAATTAGAGCAGTGGTAGAATTAAAGCCACATTGAGGGTTGTGTAGAAAGTTTTTTTTACCCCCAAGTAGTTGTGTTTTGCTCCAGATTAAGGGGAGAACATGGATGGAACCGTAGGCTTATCCAGCAGCAGTGAAGTGGCTGAGCCCTTGGTGCGGGATGTCAAAGGGATCACCAAAAGTGGGTGAGGCTTTGGCATCTGTGTGGGAGGTTCTGCCCCAGCTCTGCTTGAGAGGCTGCTCATACCAAGCCACCTCAGTGCTGTTACTTACTTGATGCTTGATATCAAAGTCTGGGAACTGGGAGCATTATTGATTTGACCTCTTTTAAATTTCAGCAGCTTCACAAGAGACAGAGTGAGTTAGTAAGGAATGCAAAAATATGTAAGTAATATATATTTTCCTAGCTGAATAGCTTAGGCATATCCATTTTGTACCTTGTGTCTTCTTACCAGAGTAAGGAAGGTTGGACTGTCTTTGCTTTGGGGGAAATCTTTCTGTTTTCCTTTCTCTCTCCTCCCTGCTTCCCCCTCTCCAAGCTGTGGGCACAACACCAGCTCTGCTTTCTCCTCCTCGTAGTAGGTGTGCATTTTCCTGGCTGATTGGTGTCTCTGACTGGGGGGCTCTTGGTATTTTTATTTTATTTTTTTCCCCGCATCCGTAGCAGATCCGGGGAAATTTTTATTTTTTTTTTTTTTAAGTGGGCAAGAGAATAAACCACCCAAGTTAAATCTGAGGAATCTGTAGCTGCTACACAACTTGTCCTGTGCCATAGATGTTAACGCTAAGCGGGAATGTCGGATATATATGATGCTTCCTGGTGGGCGTAGATTAATTTGGGAGCATTGCTCATGAGTGTGGGGCAAATATGACCAGCAGAAATAACCCCCAAAGCCCTAAACTCTGCCTGTGGGACTGTGTGTGAGTGCCTGTGTGCTCCTCCAACCCCACGCCCCCTGACTGACCTGCCGTTCTCTCTCAGACCCTCCGCAGGTGCT
This sequence comes from Struthidea cinerea, assembly GCA_013397865.1. Taxonomy (NCBI): domain Eukaryota; kingdom Metazoa; phylum Chordata; class Aves; order Passeriformes; family Corcoracidae; genus Struthidea; species Struthidea cinerea. Next base: position 12,446 of record VZTI01000010.1, on the reverse strand, counting down.
ACAGCCGCGTGAAGGAGCACGGCGTCGGGAAGAGGAAAAGCAGCTACACGTTTGAGCAGCTGGAGCAGGTGTTTGGGCAGGGAGGATGGGACTCCCAGCCCTGCCAGCCCGTCCTCATCAACAGCAGTGGCTTGTACCAGGAGCTGGAGTCGGACGGCAGCACGATGGAGGAATACTCTCAGGAGGACTGGGGAAACCACAGTCAGGATCTTCACTGCTACCAGACCGGCGAGCAGGAGTTGGGTAAGAAATCCTGTAAATCCCATCTTGGCACATCTCCATCCTTGGATTTTACCTGTGCTCGTAGCTGTCTGACACGTGCACATCGCAGTACCAACTTTCACCTCTCGGACAGAATGTGCTCACAGTGCTAAACACATCCTTGGGGAGAAAAGGGACAGAAATTCCTCAGTTAATCAAAAGCAAACCGTGGTTCTTGAAGTACTTTAGGATCAGGACTGGAGTTTGAAGGAGGAAGGAAGGGCTGTGTGGCCGGGAACAGCAGAGGTGACACCTTCCCTGTCTCTCCTTCCACTCTCAGCTTTACTTTCCCTCATGGGATTGATTCCCTTTCAGTGGTACCTGGGTGTTACCCTTCAAACACCCTGTGCTTAAATTGTGAACAAGACTTCAGCCTGCTGCTAGCAACGCCAATGACTGTAAAAATGTTGCTCTTTCTTATATATCCTGATAAATTGGTATTAAACATGTCAATATGTCTATATCCAGAGGTGTGGCCTTTTTTAAATGAAAAAATAGCAAGCCAGCTCAGACTTGATGTTTGAGACCTAAACCAAACTCCTCCACGTGCTTTTCTTGCCTGAATTATTGCTGTCTCTGCCTAAAAGTCAATATTTTAATTAATTTGGAGGTTTAATTGTTGCTTGTGGCTTTTTGAACTTTGTTCAACAGATCAGGGTGCCACATTCCTGATAGAAAACACACTCCAATCTGAGCAGTTCTGGGAAGAAGTGGGTTTCTTGAGGCAAATTTCTCTCAAGGTACTGCTCTTACGGGTGTCTGTTCCTCCCTTGCCCGAGCTGGGTGTTTTTCACTGCGGAAGCTTTAGGTTGAGCAGATCGCAGGTGAAGAAGGTGAATTGTATCAAGACTTTTTTTCCCCATTTGTAGGAGGAAAGAGGGAGAGGAGATGCAGTCGGGTCTCTGTACACATCTGTGTTTGGGGGACTGGTGAGTCAGGATGCTTTGAAAGAGCCTTAGATCGCAGTTTAATGTTAAAATTTGCAAGTTGGCTGTTAACCGCGTTCCAGTGCCTCAGACTTCTTCCCTGGGGGATTTAAAAGTCAGAAATATGTGGGAGAGAAGCAGTGGGGAGAAGAAAACGTTACAAAATGTATGTAAATGATGGCTAATTCTGTCTGGTTTGGCTCGTTGTGGTGAGTCAAGCTGGGATCTCCTGGTTTGTCACCAGTCTCGGGGACATTTGCGTGCGCTCGGGCTGGCGATGCCCTTCACGCTCACAAGTTGTGAGCAAAGCACTTGGCACGCAACGTCTGAATTGAACACAGATGCAGTTCTGCTGCTGCTTCCTCTTGAAATGTACCACTGGAAGCAGGATTGCTTTTTCTTGGGTTTTTTTCCTTGAAACAATGCAGTTTGCAAGTCTGTCGATGCGTGATTTAGCAGGGATTGGAGCCCTGTCCGTGAAGGGTTTTGCACTTGCAGAGAGAGATTCAGATTTTAACTGTCCATATCTCTTCCAAGTTAAAGAAAAACTCAATCAATTATAGAGGGTGTAGGAGCTGGAGCTGTCTCATGCAGAACTCCAGCAGACTGCCTGGCTTAGGAAGCAACTCAGATTTATTTTTTATTTAATTTCAGCCTCTTTAAAAAAAAAAAAAAAAAGCCCAAAGAACATTATTTAAAATCTAATTATGTGTTGGAATTTTACCTTTCAGATGAAATGCCTACCACGAAAAGAACATTAAAGATAAAACAGGAATCTTCAGAAGACACGCAGTAAGTAATTTATGAATGTTTTACCCTGGAATGTATTTCCCTGGGGACGTTGTGCAGGAGGGGAGGATATTTGAAACTTCTGTTTATAATTATAAATACATTGTGCAAGACTATTCATACAGTTGAATCTGCTTTATGCATTATTCCCATTACCTCAGAGCAGCTGAAAAGCTTCACAACTCTGCTTCTCCTTGGCTTTGCCATTCAGCAAACGAAAGGAGACTTACTACGTGGATGTGAGGACTCAAACCACGGATAAAACCCACAAGAAGAGCTCCCTTCCTTGCTGGGAAGGCACGCCAAAGCTTGGGAGTCTCTGATTTTCATTTTTATAACTTTCCAGACCTTACTTGTAACCTTTTGGCTGAGTTTAATCTAACAAACACTGGAGCCTTTTAAATGCTTTGACCATGCGAATCTCCCTCGCCTCTCCAACAATAACACAGAGCATTCCCAAAAATGAAGGGAATTGTGCTGTATTTACTCTGTCCAGGGCTGCTTTGTGCCAGCTTTTAGGGGTGGTTGTGGATCTGTGTGCAGTGGGAGTGAGCCAGGCTCACAGACCCTTCGGGGTGGGTTCCACACAGGAGCTCCCACACCAGTGGGTTGTGGTGTCATTAGGGATTTTCCATGGTGGAAAAGGAGCTGCTGTAGGGTAGGAGGTCACCAGCACTGGGAACAGCAACAGAACATCCCTGGTGAGTCATCTCTAACAGAGGCTTTGTGCTGTAACTCTGTGAAAAAAAAAAAAAAATCCTCTGAAGAATTTAAAATAAATACAAATAAGTAAAAAGAGAAATAAAATTAAGATAAAATAACTTCAGAAAATAAAAATAATTTTAAAGCAACAAGAGTTAACGAGAAGCCTCCATGGCAGTGGTGTAGCTTTGTCAGACTCCTCACTTCAGGTGGATGTTCACACAGCCAAAGGTGACTTTCTTCTTCGTGTGGAGCAAATTCAGTTTAACAACTCAGGGACAACCTGGAGAAAAGTAACTTTTTTCAGTATAAATGTTCTTACTGCTTCTTTGAACAGCTTCTTGGTGCTGTTCTGGAGTAATTTTACCTTAAGGACCTGGATAACAAATAATCCTGAATTTTCTGAGGTGAAGGCTTGGACCACACAAATCTTCTCTTCCAAGTTTTAATGTGTACGTGAACAGCTGAATTAGATTTTGGTAAATGAGACCTTTCAGAGGTTTATGCTCATTTTCTCCCCCCAAATTCCCTCTGAAATGCAGTGGAGTCTCTGAACTCTGGGGCATTTTGTGAAGCGTGCCAGCGATAAACTCATCCTGCGTGCGGAGTGGAAGCACAGAGCATTTTCCAACACACAGATTTGCTGAAAGCTGCTTTTCCCCTTGTCTGTGAGGAGAAGGAACTTGTAAACTCTGACTCAGAAGGTTAAAAGCGGTCAGAAGATGCACGGCTGATAGAAAGATGAGCTGGGTATTTATTTATTATCTTAAAAAAATAGAATTTCATCTAAAAGCCACAGTAGATAAATAGTTGCCAAACTATTCACCTCTGTGCAGCATTTTAAAATGCAGATAGGCTAGTTCAAAGTCAGGTTCATCTCCCTTCTTGGTCAAGCGCAGATTTTCAGCAGAAATTGTGTCCATAAACCACTCAAGTTCTGGTGAAACTTGTGGTGTGCTTTTGTACATAGAGAAACAGAATTCTAGAATGGTTTGAGTTGGAAGGGACCTTAAAGCTCATCTATTCCCACCCCCTACCATGGGCAGGGACACCTTCCCCTAGACCAGGTTGTTCCAATCCCTGTCCAACCTGGCCTTGGGCACTGCCAGGGATCCAGGGGCAGCCACAGCTGCTCTGGGCACCCTGTGCCAGGGCCTCGCTGCCCTCCCAGGGAACAATTCCTTCCCAATATCCCATCTAACTCTGTCTTCTGTCGGTGTGAAGCCATTTCCTCCTATCCTGTCACTCCAGGCCCTTGTCCCCAGTCCCTCTCCAGCTCTCCTGGAGCCCCTTTAGGCCCTGCAAGGGGCTCTGAGCTCTCCCTGGAGCCTTCTCTTCTCCAGGCGAGCACCCCCAGCTCTCCCAGCCTGGCTCCAGAGCAGAGGGGCTCCGGCCCTTGGAGCATCTCTGGTGCCTCCCCTGGCCTGGCTCCAGCAGCTCCAGGTCCTTCCTGTGCTGGGCCCCAGGGCTGGGGCAGCTCTGCAGGTGGGGTCTCACGTGAGCGGGGCAGAGGGGCAGAATCCCCCTCCCTGCTGCCCACGCTGGGGGCTCAGCCCAGCACAGGGGGGGTTCTGGGCCAGGGCCTGTCCAGCTCTCACCCACCAGCACCCCAGGTGCTTCTCCCAGAGCTGCTCTCCATCCCTTCATCCCCAGCCTGGATTGACCCTGGGGGTTGCCCCGCCCCAGGTGCAGCACCTGCCCTTGGCCTCATTACACCTCATGAGGTTCCCCAAGGCCACTGATGGAGCTTGTCCCGATCCCTCGGGATTCCACGCCGTCCCTCAGTCAGGGAGCGGGAGCACATGGAAGGCGAGCAGGCTGCTGCAGGTCACAGTGCAGGTTTGTGTGAAAGCCAGGAGCTGTTCATCCCCCACGGGTGTCCTGTTCTCTCCTCAGACCCCCAAGGACCCGAGGCAGCGATGGCTCCGGGAACTCGCTGCACTGAGCAGTGCTGGGTTAATATTTGTTGTGTTTGGTTGCGCTCCTAACAGGCAGCTTTTTGCCATTAGCTCACGTAGCTATGGGGAGAGGAAGGGATGTGAGCCAAGGAGAAAGCAAGGGACAGGGAATGTCTGCAGCACGTTCCCCAAGGACCAATTAATGTGTGGTTGGGTGAAGGAGGGCTGGATGAAGATAAGGTCGAACAGAGCACCAAAACACTGAAAGGGCCGGGAAAAAGCGAGTTACAAAGCTGGGAGGAAAAAAGGCCAATTGCAGCTTCAGGGATTTAGTGGAGATCCTATGGACAGCTTTTAGTTACAGCACGTGTACGACCTGCCTGGGTGTCAGAGGACAGACATCCCATCTCCTCTGAACTTCCAACAGTGTGGGACAGCACAGCTGCCCCCGCTGAGGAACGTGTCTCCAAGTGACACGGAGAGAGCCATGGGCTCCTCTGGGGGAGCATGGGAAAGGTCTCCAGAGCCCCTCTGCTCTGGGGCCAGGCTGGGAGAGCTGGGGGTGCTCACCTGGAGAAGAGAAGGCTCCAGGGAGAGCTCAGAGCCCCTTGCAGGGCCTGAAGGGGCTCCAGGAGAGCTGGAGAGGGACTGGGGACAAGGGCCCAGAGTGACAGGACACAGGGAATGGCTTCCCACTGCCAGAGGGCAGGGATGGATGGGATATTGGGAAGGAATTGTTCCCTGGGAAGGTGGGGAGGCCCTGGCACAGGGTGCCCAGAGCAGCTGTGGCTGCCCCCGGATCCCTGGCAGTGTCCAAGGCCAGGTTGGACGGGGCTTGGAGCAACCTGGTCTAGAGGAAGGTGTCCTTGCCATGGCAGGGGCTGGGAATGAGATGAGCTTTTAAGGTCCCTTCCAGGCCAAAGTGTTCTGAGTCTGTGATGTACAGGGACTTCCCACCTTTCGCTTTATTTTTGACAGTGTAGGAAGTAAAGGGCAGTAGGTAACCTGTGCCCACGTCCCGTCCTCCATCAGAGCGCTCCTTCCCCACGTCGTCGGCTCTGCTGTTGGCTGCCCTTGGCTGTTGCCTCCAAATAAACTGTTTTGAAAAGTGAAATACTACTTAGAGACTTTGGGAAGCGGTTTGGTTCACTGCCGGTGTTGGGAAGATGAGCTAAGCGGCTGTTCTGGGCCCTTTGAAGTCTGCTTGGTTTGGAAACAGCGCCTTAGAACAAATTTGCGCCTACTCTTGTCTCAAGTCTTTCCTCATTTGAATTGCAAAAGCTTCCAAGGAGGAAGAAACTGCAGGTCCCAGACTCCAGCAGGGAGGTGATGGTTTGAGGATGAGGGAAAATCCAGCTCTAGGGCACCTTCTGCAGCTGAAAAGTGAGATTGTCCTGAGACGCGCGACAGGTTAAACCTTCTGCTCAGCTCCCATTTTCCTCCTGAAAAATGAATCCTATTCACAATATAAATAAAGCAAATACATAACTGCGTGTTTAAGAAATAATATTAAATAGCTGAATGAATGAAAATTTCGTTTGAAATTAATAAATAACTAAACAATAGTGATTTTTACTGCTTATGATACCTCTGCTTGGCTAAGTCGTCAAGATCCTGGATAGAGCCTGGGAAGCCGAAGTATAAGTGAGAAGATGCTAAACCTGAAAAGCCAAACTCCTTAAAATTCGTCTTTCCCCGTTTTCCTCGGTGCTGGAAGTGGTGGGTTCCCCGTGGAAAGCCCTTCTCTGTGTGCTGCCGAAGCTCTGCTCTCCTGCAATGATTCCCGTTCCCTGCAGGAGCAGTCGGAGTGACTAATGCCGCCGAGCTTCGGCGCTGGGTTGTGCCGAGCTAAACCGAGCAGGGTATTTATAGTGCAGTTAATAAAGGTGGGGGCTTTGCTTGCAGTTCCTCGCTCTGTTCCTCAGCTGTTGAATGAAAACCTGCCCACGCCGTGCTCTCCTGTCTTTGCCTCGGGAAGGGAATAACTGGAGCTCAGCTGCCATCAGGAGTCGAGCATGTGTCGCTGTTACGTCCGAGGCGCATAAAGAAAACGACACAGAGCCCAGGCTCATGAACAAGTGGAAGTCGAAGCTTAAGCTTTAATAATTTTTCTGACTACTATATAGGATAGATCACAAAAGTGTGTTGAGTGGCAATGGGTAATTGGTTCCTCGGCCATCCACCCCTTGAGGATTGGCCAAATTCTAAGATACCTATTCCAAAATATTTTCAAAGTCAAAGCCATAACAATCTTGCAAAACAGCCTGCAGGTGCAAGGAGTTTATGGAACTGTGACCTTGTTTAAAATAGTTTACATAGGAAAGACAGTCTGCTCACAGAATATTGAGAAAAGGCTGAAGAATTTCTCTGCTTCTGGCTTTTTAGCACCTACAAGCATGTGTGCCAGTGTTGTGCTCCAGCACTGCCCTGTCCCCTTGTCTGCCCTGTCCCCTTGTGCCCAAAAGGTAAACTTGCACTTCCAGAAGCCTCAAAAAGATATTTTCCAAGCATGGCAAAGCATCAGGGGAGCTTTGAATCGGCATTGCCACGGTGTTTGAGTGTAAATGGAAATGGATTTGGGGTATTCTTCTTGCCAAGGATGCCCAGGGTTTCTCTGCATTGCTGCTGGGCAGTGGAACTGACTCCTCAGGAATTACGTGCAGTAGGAAACAGAACTTTGGTGCTGATGGATCCGGCGTTTTTAAGAACCCCTGGCACAGGCAGGGCTCTGCTTGTCCAGCCAGCCCCTCCTCAGTGCTCTAGAAACTCAGTTACACTCCAATTGTGGTGGAAATGCACTTCCCAAAATGCCTTTTAAGGTCTTTTCAGGGATCTTCTGGCATGATTGGTGCTGCAAGACAGGTGAGATAAATGAGGCAGTGACGGGTGTGGTCCTGGTGTTGCTGTGAGGAGGGAGCTGTCCCAGCCTGGATGCTCGGAGGGGCTCGGACCCTGCAGGTGAGGTTTGCAGATGGTGTGCACCAACCATTGTACGTCAAACCAGAGCTCTGTGTCCTGAGCCCAGTGCCCTCAGCCTGCTCCAGAGGCACTCCAGCACCTGCGGGACAGCCAGCAGTTGGAGAACCTTCCCAGAATCACATGTATTGTGGTTAGACCTGTAAAAGCAGGTTCTTTGGGATGAAAGGCTCTGAGGTGGGGTCTCTCCAGCACCACAGGAAGGCTCTGCAGCTCCCAGTCTAGTTTTCTTCGAACCATTGTACCCATTATGATGGAAAAAGACCTGCTCCCCACAGGGATTTACTGGGCAGGAATGCATCTGCCAGAGTCAGCCTTGGTTGTGGGGTGTCAAATCTGCTCTGACTTAGAGGCCTTCATGTCCCTCACCAGTCTGACGCTGGACTCCACTGGGAAGCTGTTGGGAAGAGCTGGTTTTAGGGAGTTTAAGTGATCCTCAGGAACCTGCAGGAGGAGGGAAGTTTATGTGTGCCCTGCGGAAGAAAACCTGTGTCCCCCGGTACTATACGTCCTCCTGGTGGGATGTGGAAGGAGAAAAAATCCTGCTGGGAGTGCAGTGGCCTCCACAGTTCAGCTTTCCAGATGTGGCACAATGGATAAAGGAAGGAGAGTTGCGTGGAAAGATCTTTTACATCCCGTTTGTTGGACCAAGAGAGGTTTCTCCGTTAGCAAACGAGTTGCAGTATCTTCCTACAGCTTTGATTATAGGACAATAACTCCCCAAATTAGGAGTTCTCCCTGCCAGCTAATTACACCCTAACGGTCTCATTTATCCCGGAGGAAGCTGTTCCAGCTCGCTGCAGGTGCACACGGATGCTCTCTCCTGATGTAAACCCCTCTCTGAAACTCGGTGCTGGGAGTGCAAACAGTTCTTTGGGAGCATGGGGATTTCTTTATCGGCTCTCCAGAGGGATTGTCCATCCAGCAGCATCCAGGATGTGTCTGGGAGCATCTTCTGCTCCAGGGGCTTGGTCACTTGAGCTGCGTTTCCACCGCAGCGCTAGGACAGAGCCCTTGGGAGTGGCTTCATGCTCCCATTGGGGTTTTTACAATTACAGTCCTGTTTGCTGGTGTTAATTTGGGGATAACCATGAGGGAGAAGCTTTTTGAGTGGCAGTTGTGAGTTGGGGATGCAGCACATGGAAGCCCAGGATTGTACAGAATGACGCGGTAGTTGAGTGTGTTATTTATTCAGCAGGGCCAGATACATGCTTCCTTGCAGTTGCTTTGATATCAAGAGGAGTTGGGGTTGGGTTTGTTTTGGTTTTGCCAAGATTAATTTAAAATTTCCCCATCAGGGGGGTTGTTCTAACCCGTAAACTGCCCCAGCAATGTATATAGTGGTAAGAAAAATCAGGCGAGGAAGCTGCCTGGGATGAATGTTTTCTGAAGGTTGATGCACTCGCCGGGAAAGTTTTTTCAGCTCTGATGCCTTTATCCTTCTCTCCCTCTGTTTCTTAATTTCCAGGAAGCGCGACGTCATGCAGAACATTATGCAAATCTTGGAGTCGGTCCAGTTGAAGTGGGAGCTGTTTCAGAGCTGGACGGACTTCTCCAGGCTCCACCTTTCTAACAAACTGGCCATTTTTGGCATCGGGTACAACACCCGCTGGAAGGAGGATATCCGTTACCACTACGCAGAGATCAGCTCCCAGGTGCCCCTGGGCAAGCGGCTCCGGGAATATTTCAACTCGGAAAAGCCGGAGGGTCGGGTGATCATGACCCGAGTACAGAAAATGAACTGGAAGAATGTTTATTACAAATTCCTGGAGATCACCATCAGCGAAGCCAGATGCTTGGAGCTGCACATGGAGATCGACTGGATTCCCATCGCTCACTCCAAACCCACCGGAGGGAACGTGGTGCAGTATTTATTACCAGGAGGGATCCCAAAAAGCCCTGGCCTGTACGCCATTGGATATGAGGAGTGCCACGAGAAACTCCCCTCCCCGCTGGCCGAGCACCGGGCACCCGACCCCGGCAATGAGACTCCAGGGGAGCTCGAGGTCCCCTCGCCACAGGCCTCCCTTCGGGTGGACATGGAGTCTGCCCGGATTATCTACTGTTACCTCGGCATCGCCGAGGTCCGGACTCTCCAGCAGTGCCTGTTTTTACACTTCCAGGCAAACACCAAAACCTTCAGCAAAGATTGGGTCGGGATCAACGCCTTTTTATCTCAGAACTGCGTCGTAGAGCCCGGTGTCTCACCCAAATCCATCTACATCAAATTTGTGGAAGTGGAGAGGGATTTTCTGTCTGCCGGCTCTTTGGTAGAGTGCCTGGAAAAAGCCATCGGGTACCCCTTAAAATTTAACAACTGAGCCTCGTCCTTCATAAGGATCAGGGCTTTCCGCCCCATTTTCCATCTCACTCGGATCCTGTCCGTTCACATCCGGGCACGCTGGACTTTTCCGCCTGGAAGCGCGTTTTGGGGTGCGCAGAGGCTCGCGGGGCGCTTCCCCCACGCCGGGCCCGGCTCTCTGGCCGGACCGGCCGGTTCCCCACCGGAGCGGCGTGGCGAGGAGGAGCACCCGGCCCGCGAGACGACTGTCGGTACATTCCACACGGGACAGGCTCGTACACACGGCGTTTTCATACAGAAACTGAGGGTTTGGTCTTTCCTTTATTCCACGGTGTCTCATTTGGATGCATCCGTCTCTACGTGTTACTATGGATCTGACTCAATAAGCAATAGATAACGGCGAGGGAAACCCCAACTCCCGGCCCGGGGACTGTTTTTCAAAGCCACCCTTAGATATCTTGTATATAATTTAGAACTTCACTTTTTTCACCATTGAGTGTTCTCCTCTCTCCAAACAGTGTTGCCTGCAAAGACTTTGGGTTCCGTGACGTATTCCACATCCTTAGTAGCGTTGCCATATCTGCTTTTATTTTATTTTATTTTATTTTTTTAACATTAAAATAATTCCTGGCCTTTTTATTTTTTTCTTTATTTTTTTCCCTTTAATTTTTCCCTATTTTTCTCTTTCTTGTCTTTTTTTATCTTTATTTTTTTCTTATTTCTCTCATTTTTCTTTTCTTTTTTCTCTAGTCCTCTTTTTTCTTTTTTCTTTTCTTTTTTATCTTCTTTTTATCTTTTCTTTTTTGGTTTTTTATTTTTTTAATTTCTTTATAATTTTCCTTTCTTTTTCTTCTTTCACTTCTTGTAATTTTTTTATTCTTTTTATTTTCACTTTTTACCCTTTTTTCGCCTTTTTTTTTTCCTCCTTTCGGTTTCTTTCTT
>VZTI01000009.1:126630-211600 GCA_013397865.1 Struthidea cinerea | reverse complement strand
CTTTTTAAAAAATGGTGTTCTTTTTTTTTTTTTTTCTTTTTTTTTTTTTTTTCTTTTCCCCCCTTCATTCGCCACACGCCAGGACCAGAATTGGCCCGAACTAGTGGAATTGGCAGCAAAAAACTAACATACAAGTGTGTCTGGTCAATAGAGCGCTTGTTCCTGCCGCTGGGTGCTGTGTGAGGACTCCGACTGTGCTCTGGCCCCGGAGTTGGACGCTGCAGACGCGCTCAGGGTTTTTCTTTTCTCGCCCCTCCGCTCTGTCTTTTTAAAATATTCATCAATGGGGTGGGTAGTTTGCTGTAGTCATTAAAATATCTCTCTCCCCTCCCCCTCGCTTTCTCCAGGACTGCCACTGTTGAGTCTGTGGGAATATGAATCAGCAGCAGCAGAGAATGGCTGCAGTTGGGACAGACAAAGAGCTCAGTGACCTGCTGGACTTCAGTATGGTGAGCGAGCGCGGCCGGGGGGCTGCGCAGCCCCGGGGCTGGGAGCTGCACAGGGGAGGAAATGTGAGCCCGTAAATTGGACATGATGGGTTTCAGATGTGCCGTGTTTGTGTGCGTGCACATGTGCTGCAACTTGTTTATTTTCAAGTTAAAGCAAAGCCTCTGCCCCTCCTCTCCCCCTCTTCCCCTCAAACGTGTGTTGTTCCCTCGCAGGGAGGGCAGAGAGGTTTCTTTTCTGGATGGGAAATTTTGGGGGAATTAACAGAGCTGTGTGTTCTCTGTTTAAGTGCTCACTGGGTGACTGTTTCTGCAGCCATGCAGAGATGTAACTTCAGTAGCTGATTAATCAAGCTTTTTTCCTCTCCCTAGATCCAGACTATTAAACTTTTGCTCCCACAGGTTATTTTGTCACAGTTTGAAACGTGTCCAAGCTCTCCAGCGCGTTATTTTTGCAGGAGTTGGACACTTGTGCTCCCCATGCTCTGCTCCTCTGTATCCTGGAAACCTTGAGCTGCATTTAGGAGCCGTTTATTTTCAAAGAAACACGACCTAAGAGTTCCCCCCAAAGGGTGTGCACAGCTCGGAGGGAGGAGAAGTCCCTTTAGTCACAGCCGAGCGGGGTTAGTCCCTGGCACATCCCGCCGTGGCACTGCCAGCGGTGCCGCCTCTCCTTGGCAGGTGACTGGCGGAGGGCAGAGCCGGTGTTCAAAGGCAAATAACTGTCTGTGGGGTTCCTCTGTTGTGTGCTGCACCCTCATGGCACTCGGAGCGAGTGTCTTGCTGTCGAGATAAGCAAATGTGCTGCAGAGATAGAAACAGCAGCTCCAGCGGGGGGAATGGCCGTGAGAGCCACTCCAGCCCCGGTCACCCAGCCCGCAGCCCTGCTGGGCTGATGCTCCTGCCTCTTGGAGGAGAAGGGACAAGAAGTGGTGGCAGGGCAGAGCGAGGGTCACCTGCTGTCCCGGCGGCTGTGACACCTGCGGGTGTGCTGAGGCTCCTCCGCTTTTCTGCGTCCGCACGCTGAGGTTCAGCCCCGGGAAATAAACCTTTGCTACAGCTGGGGGTTGTACCTGTCCTGGCAGGGCTCTGTGCTGGAGAGGGGCACTGGGGGGGAGGCCTCTCAGACCCCCAGGAGCAGTTCTCCTGCAGGAGAGGCCCCGTTCTCCCAGTGTCACACTTCTCCTGGGGGCCGGTTCCGTTACCTCGCTGGTGCTGGGCTGTTCCAGTGGGATGCGGTACAGCGGGTACAGGGACTGCAACGATGGTATCCCTGTAAAAACAGGAATCTGCTCAGGGCTTGCTGTGGTTATTTGTCCCTCCCAGAGGTCCTGCAGGTTGGCAGGAGCCCTGGGGCTTTCCATCAACTGCACTTGGGGTCAGTAACCCGGAATCTGCTCCCTGACGGGGGCTGCAGCAGCTCCCGCTTCGCTTTTTCTCCTCCTTGGGAAAAAAACTCGAATCCCACTCCCCATTTAGAGCTTTAAAAAACCCCCAAGACCTTCTTTTGCAGTTTAACCACCCATCCTCATTTGCATGCCTAGAGCTGTATTCCCTGCAGGAGTCCTGACCTGGTCCCTCTGTCCACAAACGTTTTTCTGTCCCTGGAGGTGAATCCACACCAGAAAGCTTCAATTTGGGTTCGGATTCAACGCTTTTCCACTGGTGTGATTCTGGGAAGGACCAGAACTCATTCTCTGCTCCTCCAAGGCTGCTGTAGAGGTGCTGGGGCTAGCTGCTCACAGCGTCAGGGCCTGCAGATGTCATTTGCCAGCAAATGACTCGAAGACGTTCCCTCCAGCATCCGCTGGCCGATGGGCTCCGGCGCAGCCTGGAGCGGAGCCAGCTCTGTTTCACAAACCCTCATCCCCGCACACCCTTCTCCTCGCTTTGCATAAAGGGAATGTTAACATCTCTCTCCTCGAGGATGAGGAGCTGAAATGGAAAAGCTTCCTGGACAGTAGATGGGTCTGTTGAAGAGGCGCTCCATGGCTTGCTCTCCCTGTGTCCTTGGGATACAGGATTTTTGACCACAAAGCTCGCTCTTTCAAGTGTATTTATATTTTTCTTTGGATAAACAGGAGTGGGGCATTGGTTCAGTAATCCTCTCCAGTAGAGTAGAGGGGAGGGAAAAGTAGAGATACTCAGAGCAGCTGGAAGCATTTGCTTCAGATCAGTATTTTGATCCCTTTTTTCTAGGGAAAACGTGTTCAGCCCCAGCAGTCTGTGGTCCAGCCCTGCACTGTGTTTTGCTGTGCTGGGAGGGAATTTTAAGGCCCTAAGGGGGTGGCATGGCCTGCCATGAGTGCCTGGGGTCAGTCAATGACAGGGTTGTGCGAGATGCTGCAAACAGTCCTGAAAGAAGAGACTCATCCCCTCTTTAATAAATAAACCCATTGGGTAGATATTGAGCTCCAAAGCACTTACCAGAAGCTTTGTGCCACTGTAATTTGCCAAAAAGGGCAAAAATTGAAGGAATCTCTAAGTGAGCAGGAGTCAAAGGAAAGGCCCAGTGCTGCTTTGGGGTGTGCATGGCAGCACACTTACCTCTACCCCCAGATAAATTGCCTTTTCTAATTGCCCCGAAGTGCAGGTAATTTGTAAGCTTGCCTTCACCACTGCTGCCTGGCAGCAGGCCCAGACGGGCTGGCAGATCTGGAGAGGAGCTTTCGAGAAAGCATCCTGCCTTACAGACCCGCGTGGGCAGCTCAGCCTATTGATTAGGCTGGGCTTTGGGGGCTGCCAGGCTTTGCAGCTCAGCCTGATGGACACGGGCTGTGTATGGGGGGAGCTGCCCTTGGCCTGCGCTGTCGGGAGATGCTCAACCACAAGAACCTGGATATGAGGGAAAGGTTCTTCCCCCCGAGGCTGCTGGGCACTGCCCAGGCTCCCCAGGGAATGGTCCCGGCCCCGAGGCTGCCAGAGCTGCAGGAGCGTTTGGACAGCGCTCTCAGGGATGCCCAGGGTGGGGCTGTTGGGGTGTCTGTGCAGGGCCAGGGTGGGACTGGATGATCCCTGTGGGTCCCTCCCAGCTCGGGATATTCCAGGATTCTCGGACATTTTGTGGTTACTGGTTATCGCGGGCAGCGTCTCACCTGTGCCAGCGTTGGTGTGCAGCGGGAAGGTGCCACCCAGGTGTCCTGGCTGGGCTGGGCTGCTCTGAGGGACAGGGACAGCCCGGGCAGGGGACAGGGGAGCGGAGCAGCCCTGGGTGTGTCGGTGCCAGCCGAGCCGGGAGCAGCCGCATGCCAGTGCCAGCCGGGGCTCTGGCAGGAGCGAGGTGCTGTTAACAGCCATGATTATTAGCAGAGTATTAACCATATGCTGCGGGGAGCTGCCTGGCAGAGGGGCTTTCTGGCTCGGCGCAGGGTGGGCAGGGGCTTGAGCAGTCACACGGGACCTGCCGCTCATCGCCGCTCCCGCGGCCCCAGATCCGGGGCTGGGAGCCGAACTGCTGGCAGCAGGCAGGGCTGGAGCAGCTCCTGCTGCTCCGCTGGAGGATGCTGAGGCCGTGCCCTGCTCCGGCCAAGGCCCAGCGCCTGCATTTCCATGATAAAACTCTGAGTTTTGCTCGGAGCAAAGCAGTTGTAGAGTTTAAAGTTTGACTGGACACCGCAGTGGGCGTTTGGGGCTGTAGGCAGGAAGGTCTGTCTTAAGTGAGCACGTATAAAATGTCCTGCTGGCAACGTATTTTGAGTCAAATTCCCTCTTCTCCCCGAATTAACAGCTGGATACTTTCCATGCTGCAAAACAGATTCCAGGTTTGGAGTTCAGGCCTGAGGTTGGTTCAGCCTGGAGTTCATCAGGTGGGAGAGGGGAGAGAGTGAGCACTGATTTAATTTGAAAAGCGATGCACTTCTAGATGTGCACAGTCAGTGAAATGCTGCTTGATGTTCCCTGTTTCTGGCAGATTCCCTTTCTTCCTCAGGAGTTTGCTGTACGGAGTGTGGGGTCGCTTGGCTGTAACCTCCTCAGGGGAGCGTGCGGCCGTCTGGATCTTCCCCTGCTCTCGATTTGCCTCTTTTACCCTGGGAGACACGGAGGGAGAATAAATTCTTTGGGAGGGGTGGAAATGGAGCTAGGAGGGAATGCAGAAGTTGTTGTCAGCTCTCAGGGAGGCTGGAGGTAGGACTTGAAAAACCAAATACAGCGACTTAAGGTGGGGGATTTTACATAACCGTTTAAATCTACATTATTCAAATCTAACAAAGGCCAAGTAATGACCCAGTTACAACCCTTGAGAGCTCGTGCCTGGGTCCCTCCTCAATGCCTGGGTCCCTCGGTAGGTGCCAGCTCCGGTTCATCTCCTCCCTCCCCCCAGTTTATTTTTAAAGCAGCATTTAAAAGCAGAAAGGAAATTTGCAGTGGGTGGATGAACTTTGCCTGTGAGCGACACACGCCAGCGAAGGCACTTCACGTATGACTTGTGCCGGGCTCCTCGGGGCAGTCTCAGCCCACACCTCAGTGGAAAAAGAGGCTGGGAGCAAGAAAAAAGCCCAAAACACCTCCTGGGGTTGGCAAGTCATGAGTGTGGAGGGGTAACCCGGGGTTCCCCCCTCTCCATCACCCTTCTTTGACAGCATGAGGTTGTGTCAGGGCTTCGGAGGGATCTCGGGGAAAAGTTCTTCCCCCCGAGGCTGCTGGGCACTGCCCAGGCTCCCCAGGGAATGGTCCCGGCCCCGAGGCTGCCAGAGCTGCAGGAGCGTTTGGACAGCGCTCTCAGGGATGCCCAGGGTGGGGTTGTTGGGGTGTCTGTGCAGGGCCAGGGACTGGGCTGAGGATCCCTGGGGGTCCCTTCCAGCTCAGGATGCTCCAGGATTCTGTGCTTTAGCATCCCCACTTGCGCTGCTGCAGGAAGGGGTCTGTGACTCCTAAATCCCTTGGGGAGGGAGAGCAGGAAGGTGTTGCATCAGCCTCAGAACCTCTCTCCAAGCAGGTGGAGGAGGGGAGGGGTTCCCGGGGGTGTTTTGGGGGTGCTGGGCATCGCTGCCCTGGGGGGACACTCCTCCCGTTCTGCAGAAGCAGAAGGTGCTGGGTGCACCATGGAACAGGGCTGTTCATTCTCTCCACTCGTGTTTGCCGCTCAGACCTTGGGTTTTTCAGCAAGTGCTGAGCAGAAACGCTCCCGAAAAGAGCCGGCAGTGCCGTTGTTTTAATTATTCTTTTTTTGTTGTTGTTGTTGTTTGTGTGTGTGTGTGTGTGTGTGTGTGTGCTCCCTGCCGGTCGGTGCATCCCCTCCCCCTGCTCACACACACACACCTGCGCCTCACCACTTGGCAAAAAGGGAGTTTAGTCTTAATTTCCTTCCCTACCTTAACAAGAGGGAGTGGGCACGAGCGGGGTGGGATCAGCCCCCCCAGCTCCACCTCCAGCACTTTCGGAGGTGTTTGCAGAACCCCCCCTGCCCTGCAGCGGTGCAGAGGAACAGGAGCTGCAATCTTTGGGGTTTGTTTTTATTTTCTAGCCCAACTTCCTGAGGAAACAAAGCTCATCCGATGGTGGGGCTGCTGGGCCGCCCCAAACGCCTCGGGAGCCCCCGGGGTGAGCAGCAGCCTCGGGGCACATCCCGGGGGGCTGTGGGCAGGCAGGTGAGGGCAGGTGTGCGCAGGCAGCTGGGGCGAGCACTAAACGCCGTTTACACCTTCATTTAAACCCCGCGCACGCCTATACACCACCCCAAATTTGTGCTCTTTGTGAATGGCACTCGCTTCCTTAACTGCTCTCTTTGCATCTCTACCACACTTAACTGCTTTTTGTTGTTGTTGTGTTTTTTTTTTCTTTTTCTCCCCAGCATTTGTGAAAACAAAGCTGGGCAGACGGTTCTGTGCAAAGGAATGTTTCTGACCGCGGCCAGACATCAGCTATGTCAGGGCATGAAGCGCTGCCTTTCTGTAGGCTCTTGTGCCATTACATTGTTTAATCTTCAAAGCATTGAACTTTTAAGTTGCTCAGACATTACAAAGCTAAAAATAATAAAAATTCAAATGACTTGGTGGTGAAAGTATCTTGAGTAGAAAAAGGATATTAAAATGTTAATTCACTAAGCGTTTTCCCACCAGTTGTTTTATTGGCTGGAGCTCCATTTGTGTGGAGGAGAATTAGTTTTCTTTCCTGCTGCACGCAGGTGCATGTAAATTATTAAATAGCAGCCTCTGAAACTCTCCCAACTTTTATTAAAAATATTTATACAGGTTAGGTGACGAGGTGTGCAGTATTTTTGAGGAAGCTCCTGGCAGGAGAGGCTCAGCTGTGATAATGAAGCTGCAGCGACAGAGCAAACAAGTCCCCAGAGCGACCGATTCTGTGAAATACATTAATTTTTTAAATCAGGAGTAACTGCCTTTGCCCTTGGAGCAGCTTCTCCCCCCAGGCCCCAGGGCTGTGCCGGGTCCTGGTGCTGCTGGAGCCCCCAAAGCAGCGGGGTGGGAGCTGCTCCATGAGGCTGGGGGTCACCCCTGAGCCCTCCCTGCCCGTGCCTTGTCCTGCCCAGGCCCTGCGCGTGGCTGGAGGGGTGGGATGGGACCAGGACTCCTGTGGGAGCTGGGAGAGCGAGGGATAAAACGAGCTTTGCTGGCATTATCCTGCTGGCTGGTAATGAATGGAGTCGGCCTTTCCCCGGGGCTCACCTGTAGCTGGGGTGAGCAGTTTGGGGATGAACACCGTTGGTTTGGAGCGCAGCAGGGATGCTCCTTGGCTGGATTCCAGCTGCCCTGAGGAGCCAGGGCTGTGCAGGTGGGGATGTGTGTGTCAGAGCAGGGCTGTGCCTCCCTCCCGCCCCTCCTGAGCGGTGGAGCAGGGACACCAGGAAAGCTTTTTGCATCAATAAAGGGCTGCTCTCCCCCTTCCCTCCCCCAGCGTGACCCCTTTGCAGCGGCACGGTAAAACCAACACACTGAAATCTCTTTTTCTCTTCCCTTCTCTCTCATCTCCTTGTTTTTCTAGATGTTTCCCTTGCCAGTGGCTAATGGAAAAAACAGACCCACGACCCTTGCGAGCACTCAGTTTGGAGGATCAGGTACTGTCATCTTCATTTTTTTTTTCCCCTTATACCATAATGTTTCTTGCAATAAATCTGTGTTTGGTTCCAGAGACACCGATGGGGAGGGGGTTCTGTTCTCTGGTGATGTGTTTTTTGGTGGTGCTCTGCTGCTGTTTCTCTGGATGCTTTCCGTGTTGCTCCACGTGTCTCTGGGTGGGCGAAGCTGCTCTTGCTGATCTGTCTGCCGTTAAGGAGTCGCTGCCCAAGCTGGAGGTTGTTGTCCCACTGCTTCAGGACCTGGGAGCAGACAGGGCTGTTCTCTAAGCTGCTTAGATGTGTCTGCACTGCCCTGGAGGATTTTTGCTGTTCCCCTCTGAAGAGGGGGTGGTGGTGGCTCGTTCCTGGTGCAGTCTCGGGGGTGTGCTCCATGCAGCCCCTCCAGCAGCTCCCTGCTGTTGGGTGGGATCTCAGCATTCCCAAAGGGATCTGCAAAGCCCTCCAGGGTGCCAAGGGGGGACCAGGGATGCCGACATCCAAGGGCTTTGGGAGCGGGGCGGTGGGGAGGACTGGGCTGGAGATGTGGCTGCAATTGGAGGCTGAAAACGTGCTGGTTGATTTTTGAGGCTCAGGTGGAGAATTCCTGGCAGTGCTGTGCCGGGATTGTAATGCCCAGGGCAGCTGCTCTGTGCAGGGCTCACACAGCCCCTGGCGCGAGGGAAGTTCAGCCCATTTGCCCTTCTTGCTGAACACTTTGGGGATGGTTCAAACTCGACCTTCCCTACCCTGGGCTGGCTCCAGCTGTGCAGGGAAACTCCTGGCCGTGCTGTGACACTGGGAGGCGTCCCAGAGGCTGGGCTGGGATTTCTGGAGAGCAGCTTTGATGCCCCAGTGGGGCACAGGGGAAGCTGCAGCAGCGGGATGGGGGGTCTGCCCTGCCCTGCCCTGCCCTGCTCCTGCCCTGCCCTGCTCTGTGATGCTCTCAGACTGAGCTGTTCAGCTGCGTGTCAGGATGGTTTGCAGCAAACACTTTTGCAGGGAGGGAAGCTGTTGAGTGGGCGCTGGAGGAAATTGGAGGGGAGAAAACTCTCGGGTTAACCCAGATGGAAGCTGATCTCTGCAGAGAGCGTTCCTCGTGCTGTTAAAATAATCCACAAAAGACGTGCTACACGCTGGGGAGAGGAGAGCAGTGCAGGA
Organism: Struthidea cinerea; assembly: GCA_013397865.1. Lineage (NCBI taxonomy): Eukaryota > Metazoa > Chordata > Aves > Passeriformes > Corcoracidae > Struthidea > Struthidea cinerea. The sequence goes on along the minus strand of VZTI01000009.1, from coordinate 202,981 downwards.
GCTCCCATGAATCCACTTCCTGCTCAGAGCCTGCCTTGGCTGCGGGTCCATGGTGCTGGCCAGGAGCAGGGGCTGGAGTGGGGCCCTGCGGCTCGGCCGGACCCCCCTGCAGCCCACACGACACCGAATCTTCGATTCTCCCCCCAGCCCTTCTTTCCTTTTGGGTGAGTGAAAGGTAAAGTTGACACCACCCTTCAGAGCACTGGTGTTACACAACTGCACTGAGGGACGCTGCACCATCCCTGCTGTCCCAGCCTCGGGCGCTGCCCTCATCCTGCCGTGGGCACCCTGGCTTGGGAATGCAGCTCAGGGCTGGCTGTAGGGCAGGAGCTTTGCTCCAGCAGCAGAGTTATCCCTTGGTCAGCCATCCTTGGCCTCACCTGGAGATCAGGGGGCAAATTTCATCTGAGACTCAGCTTTGGGACTTCTCCCTGCTCCTGAATCTTTGGCTGTTTGCTGGAGGATAACTGCAGTAAGACATCAGCGAGCTGCGCCATGCACGGGGCTGTGCTCTGCCTGTCAGAAGGATCCAGGGTGTCTAAACAAGGTCCTAGAAAACGGCAGGGGGTTGTTCTCGCAGTTTGTTGGTGTTGGTTTAGCTTTATTCGCTGACTGGCAGCAGGGTGCAATCAGGTCCTAGTTAGAATTGTAGAATCATGGAACGCTCTGGGTTGGAAGGGACCTTAAAGTTCATCTTTTTCCACCCCCTACCATGGGCAGGGACACCTTCCACCATCCCAGGGTGCTCCAAACCCCGTCCAACCTGGCCTTGGTCATCCCCCAAGGTAGTTCAACCCCCAGGGTTGCTCATCCCCCAAGACAGAGGCAGCCATCCAGCTCAAAATTTGATTTGAAGTGGAACCATCATTAACCCTGATGTGGTCAGAGGGTGGAGAGCAGATGGTTTGTGGATTTGGGGATCTGGACTTGCTGGGGGAGCAGAGCACCTCACAGCCACACCATAACCTGCACCTGGAGGTGATCACCCTAAATTTTGCCACGCAGGAAGGCCTGGGTGTCATCTTTAATGTGCCACGTGTGTTCCAAGCACTCCTCAGTCCGGGGCCTGGACCAGCACTGAAGGTGGTGCAGCATTTCCCCTCTGCCTGCGAAGGAGAAGCAAACCCTGATTTGTCTGAGTCTGAGCTCGGTGCTGTGCAGGGCCAGGATCTCTTTATTTGGGCTTGTTGTGCTCACCTCAGGATAACAAACTGCTGTTGTCTCGTGTGCCAGAAATACTGGTGTTTTATCCTTCTGCCCGCCCAGGATGGGAACCCGTCACTGGCTTGGTGTAGTTGGGTTGGACATGGGAATTCGTGATCTCCCTCTTCCCATCTCCTTGTGGAGGTGCTGGGGCAGTGTGCAGCTTTTATTCTTTTTCCCCTCCAAAGGAGCTGTTACCTCCAGGCTCTTTCCTCCCCAGGGAAGTGAGGAGGCAAGGAGGGAAGGGAGCAAAGCACTGACTGATCAGTCCTGGCCAAAATGAGATTCTTGCTTCCAAAGTCCAGCTGGTAAATAAAGGAGCAGAGGCATTTGAAACAGGGAATCCCAGTGATAAAATGGCCTCAAATTCAAATTCTTTTCAAATTCAAAATTTCTTTGCCCAGAAGCGTTGTTAACCACTGGCACAGCTGCCCAGGGCAGTGATGGAACCACCGTCCCTGGGAGTGTTCAGAACAGGTGTTGGTGTGGCACCTGAGGACGTGCTTTAGTGGTGAACGTGGTGCTGGGCTGACAGTCGGACTCGAACATCTCAGAGATCTTCTCCAACCTGAACAATTCCATGTTTCTAATAACTGCCCTGGCCAAGCTGTGGCCCCTTTACCAAGGGAACCCCTTTTTCTCCCCCAGGCCAGAAAAATTCAAAGTGTTCATGCAAACCCTCCAGCTTCGAGATCCCTTTGCTTTCCTACTTGCCTCCTGCTTTTATTTTAAGCCCTGCCACCGTTTCCCTCATTTCTGTCCTCAAATGCTCCGGGGAGGAACTGGCTTCGCTCCCCCACCGCATGGACAATTCAGCACCTCCGCTTTGCCTTTTCTTGGCAAGGAGAGACCCAACAATTGCCACAAGGATGGAGCTGACGTCACCCAGCCCGTGGCTGCAGCATTTATAGCAGATATAGGTCACCGCGGGAAGTTGGTCTTCCTGGGGCAGGGAGCTGCAACCAGTGTTTTCCAGCATGGGCTGTTTGCTGCCAGGGTTTTATTTTAGCCAGGATGCTCAGCCCGTGCCTGCTGTCCTGCTCCCCAGAGGCTTTCACCGTCCCCTCCCCAAAAAGCGTTTGCTGCTTGCAGCAGCAGAACGTCTCGAAGCGCGTCCCCCGTCGTGTCGCAGTTCACAAATGACTAATCTGAGCTGCAGCAAGCTCCCTCCCAGCGCTTCATCGAGCCCTGCCTCGAGCAGGAAACCACTGGGGCTGAATTTCACGTGGAAATGACCATCTTAATTGACATCGCGGCAGTGGGAGTGGCCACAGGCAGGGGAGCTGGGCTGCGGCCCCGTGGCTGCTGAGTTTTCGGCAGGGTTGGTGCGTGCCAGCTGCACCTTTGCTCCAGCACAGGGGTTTGGGCTCCGCAGAGCAGGGAGATAAACCCGAGGCACGTGGCTGTGCGCGGTAAAACATCTCCTGGAGCAGCACACGAGCAGCACTTGCACCTGTGGGTGATGCGGAGGGCGTGCAACCATCTCCCTTCCCATCCCAAATGGTGTGGGGTGCCAGGACTGGCTCCTGTCGGAATGGGAGCCCAGGGGTCTCCTGCTGGCAAATTATTCTGCTCTCAACGAGGAAAACCTCTGCTAATGTTTTTTCTTTTTCTCTCCTTTTGAATAAGCGAATTCAGCACTAAGTGCCTTTTCCTTCGTGCTTTGTGCCGCAGTGGGTTGGGCTCTTTGCTTGGGCTCTCGGATGGGTTGGGAAGGGCGAGTCCCCTCCTGGCCCACCCCCAAAATTCGTTGGGTGCTTCCTTGCTGGTGAGCTGAGGCTCCCTGTGAGGGAATTGCTTTGATCGGGGGAAGTTCATCAAGTCCATTTGAAGCTGGTGAAGGAGGGAGTTTTTCAAAGGGCTACAAGCTGGTGCATGTAACAAATTTTAAGTTATAGTCTGGTGAACAAAGCAAATGGATTCTCCCTGGAGGGAGGCGAGCCCGGATCCCCTTTGAAACCCGCTTTAAACAGTGCACAAACTTGGATACCTGTGGCAACAGCACTGAGAGTCATAAATTCTCTGGAAGCTGGGGTTGTCTCTTTAATTGGTGCTAGGGGGGAGCTGTTTGAAGGTTTAATTATTTCGAGTGCGCAGGCAGCCCTGGCATGGGAAGCTCCGAGCGGGATGGGCAGGGTCTGGTGCAGCAGGATGGTGCTGGGCTCCCCTCTGCCCCCGGAGCTGGGTGGTTTGCAGGGACACCACGGCAGCAGGGCTGGGAAGAGCCAAGCACAGCGTTTGTGCTGTCAGCAGTCGAGTCCCAGGCTGCAGAAACCCATTTGCAACTGTTTTCCATAGTGAGGAAAGCAGGAGCTTTTCTTAGCAAGGCTGTATCACGTTTTCCTACTCACCGCCTCGAGTTCCCACATGTTTTGCTTATGCTGAAGTGGGAGTGCTGGGCTCCGCTTGCTATTTTGATGGATGATGAAAGGCAGACATGAGGTGTGCAGTATGGGGCTCGATATTTAGAACTGGCACTTCCCGTTTGAGTTTGGGATCCGGGCTGCGCGTTGCTGCGGCGTGCCCGTGCAAACTGTCACCAAACACGCCAAACACAGAGCCACCACGACAGAGAGAGGCAAAGCAGAAGAATTCGCTTGCCAGCCCATTGGTGTGACCGTTGGTTTCCAAGTAAATGTTGCTGTTTGGCCATTATCAAAGGAAGTCAGAGGAGAGCTGGGGGTGCTCAGCTGGAGAAGGCTCCAGGGAGAGCTCAGAGCCCCTTGCAGGGCCTGAAGGGGCTCCAGGAGAGCTGGAGAGGGACTGGGGACAAGGGATGGAGGGACAGGACACAGGGAATGGCTTCCCACTGCCAGAGGGCAGGGCTGGATGGGATATTGGGAAGGAATTGTCCCCTGGGAGGGTGGGGAGGCCCTGGCACAGGGTGCCCAGAGCAGCTGTGGCTGCCCCTGGATCCCTGGCAATGCCCAAGGCCAGGCTGGACATTGGGGCTTGGAGCAGCCTGGGACAGTGGAAGGTGTCCCTGCCCACGGCAAGTGTTTGGAAGGAGATGAGCTTTGAGGTCTCTTCCAACCCAAACCCATTCTGGAATTCCATGGAAGAGCCTTGCCATGGCCAGGTCCAGCTTGCGAAGCCGTGCGCTCCCAATACAGTCCCTGCACCCCCTGCTCTCCACAGCTCCGGGGCCTCTCCATTGCTGCTGCTGGCAGGGCCCGCTCTGGGATGCAGGAGGATGCTCCTGGTGTGCAGGACACACCCGTGTGCTGCAGGCCCCACCTTGCTGCTGGCAAAGCCTGGACACTCTCAGTGAGCTTCATCTCCTCCGTGCCAGTCGGGCTTTCTGCTTTGCTTCCGTCTTTGCCCTTGGGAAGCTCCTGTTCTCCTTCCCCATCCTGCTCCGCTTTTCCCGTGGGCTGCATCCCATCTCCCAGGACATGGAAAGCAGGGTCTGGAAGAAACGGGTGGGAGGGGGCAGGGAGTGCAGGAAATAACAAGTTTGGGGGAACAAATGGCAGGGGAAGGTCTTCACACCTGCGTCCCTTAATGCAGGGCCACACCCCACCCCTGATCCTCGTGTCCTGGGGTGCACGGTCCTGCTCCCAGGCCTTCCCCACCTGCACAGATGTTTCTCCTGTGCCTTTGCACAGAGGCTGAAACAGAATCCCAGGATGGTTTGGGCCCATCCCATCCCACCCCTGCCATAGGCAGGGGCACTTCCACTGTCCCAGGTTGCTCCAAGCTCCATCCAACCTGGCCTTGAAATACGGAGAGCTCTCTCTTCCTTGCAATTAATTTTTTCCCCCTTGGATTTTATTTCAGTACTGGGAGCGAGGGTGTCCTGTCCTGCCAGAGGCACAGCTGGTTTCTCGTGGACACACGAGGAGCGAGTCTGGGAAGAGCAGGGCCATGGTGACAGTGCTGTGGCGATGCTCTGGCAGCTGGGGAGAGGCAAATGTAACCCAGTCCCTGTCTCGGTGTGTGTTTAACTTGGGGGGTGCAGGGTGCGTGTGATCAAGGGAAGGTTTTTGGGGGTTCTTTTGGGGTTTTTTGTTCATCTCCCACTCTGGAGAAGAATCCTCCTGACCGGGTTTGAGATTTTGAACTGGGGAGGAGAGCAGAGAATGCTGGGGGTGCCAGAGCCGAAGCTGTACTGAGATAAGTGACAGCTTTTGTTTAGAAACTGCCAATTTGCCACAGACCTTGTTTAAGCACAGTTTTAACTTTGCCAGAATCGCTGAAGCAGTGCAGGGCTCTCTTCCCTGCAGGGCTCTCTCCTTCCCTGGGTGAGGCAGTTCCGTACCGGGGAGGCCGTGCCTGCTCGAGGGGCTCTGATGGGATCTGTGGGTCTGATGGAAAAATCTGAGGGGCCGAGGGGAAGCTGGGCTTGGTGTGCACCTTCTGTGTCACAGGAACAGGGACAGGCCCCAGCACTGCCTTGTCTGTAACAACAGGAGCTGTGGGGAGCAATTGGTAAGCGAGGAGAGTACGTTCAGCTTAGATATGGGGAAGGAATTGTTCCCTGGGAGGGTGGGGAGGCCCTGGCACAGGGTGCCCAGAGCAGCTGTGGCTGCCCCTGGATCCCTGGCAGTGGCCAAGGCCAGGCTGGACATTGGGGCTTGGAGCAGCCTGGGACAGTGGAAGGTGTCCCTGCCCATGGCAGGGGTGGCACTGGATGGGCTTTGAGGTTTTTTTCTAATCCAAACCATTCTGGGGTTCTGTGAATTCCCTCTGTCATTGCCCTGTTCCTCAGGGCTCTCATCTCCATTCCAAGCTCCGGGATGGTCTCTGTGAGGCAGGGCTCTGGGGTTTGCTGCTGGATGCAGCAGCTGTGCCCGAGTTCACCTCCAATCCTGCCCCAGCCCTGTTGGCTCAGCCTCCCAGCTCGAGGCTCCACGCTTGTTGTGCCCTTTCCAAAGGGGAGAGATGGCTTTGGAAGGGGCCCAGCAGGTCTGGCAAGTGCTGCTGCTGGACCTCGCTGCTGCTAATGTGCAATTCCTCATGCCCTGTGGGGTGCCCTGCTCCAGCACGTGTCCCACGCGTGAGCAGCGCCGGGCCTGGTGCCCCTCCATCGTTAATGGCTGTGCAGTGACGCTCAGGCTGCAGTTATTAGCAGTATTATCCTTCATTTGACACAACAAGTGGGTGTCTGAAGGGGGTGGATTTAACGCAAAGCGCTGTTTCGTTACTCTGGAGGGCCTCACCTCTCACCTGGCACTGCATTCCCAATGCCCACACAGCTGAGGGACGCTGTAAATACCCGACTGTTGTTTCTGATGTCCTGGTGAGGCTGCAGGGACAGGATGGAGGGATTCCCCCAGTGCCTCTTCCATCATGGGAAGCCGAGGGGGAGCCGGTGGTGGATGCAGGGCCCATAGAGCTGTGTCAGAGATGTCAGAAAGTTCATCCACACCAGGAACAAGTCCGAGGAGGCCCCGGAGCTGCTCCCAGGGCTGGAGCCCCTCTGCTCTGGAGCCAGGCTGGGAGAGCTGGGGGTGCTCACCTGCAGAAGAGAAGGCTCCAGGGAGAGCTCAGAGCCCCTGGCAGGGCCTGAAGGGGCTCCAGGAGAGCTGGAGAGGGACTGGGGACAAGGGATGGAGGGACAGGACACAGGGAATGGCTTCCACTGCCAGAGGGCAGGGCTGGATGGGATATTGGGAAGGAATTGTTCCCTGGGAGGGTGGGCAGGCCCTGGCACAGGGTGCCCAGAGCAGCTGTGGCTGCCCCTGGATCCCTGGCAGTGGCCAAGGCCAGGCTGGACATTGGGGCTTGGAGCAGCCTGGGGCAGTGGGAGGTGTCCCTGCCATGGCAGGGGCTGGAGTGTGCTGCCACTTCCTGACCTGTCCAGGGGCATCAAGTGGGCCCGGTGGCATTTCCCTCTGGGACAGGAGCCCAGGGAACGGCTGGAGCTGTGTCAGGGCTTGGGATGGATCTCAGGGAAAGGTTCTTCCCCCCGAGGCTGCTGGGCACTGCCCAGGCTCCCCAGGGAATGGTCCCGGCCCCGAGGCTGCCAGAGCTGCAGGAGCGTTTGGACAGCGCTCTCAGGGATGCCCAGGGTGGGGTTGTTGGGGTGTCTGGGCAGGGCCAGGGGCTGGGCTGAGGATCCCTGGGGTCCCTTCCCACTCAGGATATTCCAGGATTCTGTGATTTCCAGCTAGTGGGCAGCTCCCAGACCCACACAGCCCGGGTATGATGGGTTGGTGCTGATGGAGGAGGGATTGCATTTTAGGAAATCAGAGCTTTTCAGAGGCTGCCCTGTGCTGGGACAGTCGGGGCCTGGTCCCCTCCAAGCAGAGCCCACCCCGTGCACACCTCAGAGCCCCCTCTGCCAGGAGGTCCCCAAATACTTGGCAAGCCTTGATTAGCACATTAAGCTTAAACAAATTGAGTTATACGCCCACGGAGGGAAGAGGTGCTGCACTCCTTCACTGGTGACTTAGAGTTTAATTAATTTTGTTGCCAAATGAGGCATGAAATACAGTCTGAAATACATTGTGGTGCTGAATGTGTAATTGTGCAGGGGCCCGGGAGCACGGCTGAGGATCGGGGATCACCTGAGGCAAGCCAGGCACGGAGCTCCGGCGGCCCCCGAGCGGGGCTGTGTGACAGCAGAGAGCCCATCTGGGGGGACGGATGGGGGACAGAGCCCCCCATCACAGCAAAGCAGTGCCCAAAGGCGTCACTGTGCCCACTGGTGTGCCACTGTTTGGGGTTTTCTGCCAGAGGATCCAGCTCCTGGGCCAGACTCAGGCTGGTGGCAGGGTCCCCTGGGTGTCCTCACTGGGGCCGTTCCGTCCCTGCCACCCAAACAGGGATTTGCCTCGGCGCTGGGGGGGGGTGGGAGCTTGGCCAGTTGGTTGCAGAGATCCTGGGCTGTCTGTCCCCGTCCTGCAGGGTGCAAGTACATCTGAACGAACATCGGAAAGGGAAAATCTGAGCTGCGAGGGGAGATCTCTTGGTTCAGCTTTTGAGAGTTCCTGCAGTGGCTGTTGGGATGCTCTTCTCCCTGCCCTGATTAATGTTTCTGGAGGGAAGTTGCCTCCAGTGCCTCACTCCCTCAGTAATGAAGGGAAAGAGGCAGTCCAGGACAGCTGCCCTCATTTTTTAATCCTGAATTTTGCAATTAACTCGCCAGGTAGCCCAGCTCCAAAGCCAGCAGGGAGAAAAATCTAAAAAACACTGTCCATCTGCCTGTGAACCCTGGGAAGCACATCCCCACCTCCAAAGTGACCTCAGGCAACGTCTTCCTCTAAATTTAGCTGGGGATTGCGTCAGGAGTAAGAAGGAGGTGAAGTTAATGTGGCATAAGCTTTTTCTAGCAGGGGAGTTTGCCTGGTTAGACAGGGACTGAAAATAAATAAATGAGCTTCGTATCAGAGCCTCTGGGGCCAGGGCTGGGAGGGAGGGCAGCCTCCGGCACCAAGGGACGTGGGCAGGGGGCTTCTTTTGGAGCAAGCAGGGCAAGGCACAGTCGTCCATAAACCTTGGCTTGTCCTAGCTGGGAATAACCTGCCAGGAAGGTGGGTGGTGCTCCCTGTGTCCTGTCCCAGGGCGCTGGATGTGGCCAGCCAGCTCTGGGGTCACCTCTGCCCGTGGCACCCACCTCTCCCGGGGACTGGTGGCAGCAGCTTTGGTGGTGGCTGCTGGGCACTGCTTGGAGCAGAGCTGTTCCTCCCCTTCTCAGGGAGTTCTGCAGCGTCTTCTGCCCGTCCTTCCTCATCCCTGGCCCCTGGGGTGAGGAATCAGTAAGGTTTTCCCCCTCCAAAAGCCCTCCCAGGTGTGTGTATGGCATCCAGGGGTACCCCAGGGGACAACCTGACCTGGAGGAAGCCAAAGTCCTTCAGGACAAGCCTTGGGGTCACTGGTGTTGCCAATCCCCTCTCTTACCTTTCTGCCTCGTCCTGCCCAAGCTGGGGGGGACGAATCTCACTTTTGACAGGTGACAAACCCGTCCTGGTGGCGGTGAGCGCGTGACCTTTCCGGGGAGAGCGGGGCTGGCCTGGGCCCCTGCTGCTTTCTGGGACATTTTACTCTGCAGCGATGTGCTCTCCCTTGCAAAGGCTCCTCCTGCCCCGCTCACATTGTTACACAAAGCAGCAGCTCGCCGTCTAATTAGGAAAAACACGCACTAACCTCTACCATATGTTGCTCTTCTCCTCGGATTTGCATTTGAAAGTCCAGCTGAATTTCAATGTGAAACTGGATTTTATCCAAATGATGAATGGCCCAAGAAGCTGTGGGAAGGTGGATGTGCCTCCCCATCACATATGGTTGGTTGGTTGGTTGGTTGGTTGGTTGGTTGATTGGTTGGTTGGTTGGTTGGGGTTTTTTTTTCCTTTTTGAAGAAAAAATTTTAAAGCAGGGTTCCTTCATTTCTTGTCCCGTGGTTCAAAGTGCTCACACCTTTCCTCCCAAACTGGGTTTGTCTTGGCTGCGTGGTCGCTCCAAGGCCTGTGAGGTGCAGGAGCTCCAGCCCCACGAGGGAGAGGGATTAGATTTACTCCTAACAGCTCGTTTTTGGTGGCAGCTCCACTCCTGGCTGTGCTGGGCTGAGCCCCCAGCGTGGGCAGCAGGGCAGGGGGGGATTCTGCCCCTCTGCCCCGCTCAGCTGAGACCCCACCTGCAGAGCTGCCCCAGCCCTGGGGAACAACATCAGGAGGACGTGGAGCTGCTGGAGCCAGTCCAGGGGAGGCCCCGGAGCTGCTCCCAGGGCTGGAGCCCCTCTGCTCTGGAGCCAGGCTGGGAGAGCTGGGGGTGCTCACCTGGAGAAGAGAAGGCTCCAGGGAGAGCTCAGAGCCCCTGGCAGGGCCTGAAGGGGCTCCAGGAGAGCTGGAGAGGGACTGGGGACAAGGCATGGAGGGACAGGACACAGGGAATGGCTTCCCACTGCCAGAGGGCAGGGCTGGATGGGATATTGGGAAGGAATTGTTCCCTGGGAGGGTGGGCAGGCCCTGGCACAGGGTGCCCAGAGCAGCTGTGGCTGCCCCTGGATCCCTGGCAGTGGCCAAGGCCAGGCTGGACACTGGGGCTTGGAGCAGCCTGGGACAGTGGGAGGTGTCCCTGCCATGGCAGGGGTGGCACTGGGGGGGCTTTGAGCTCCCTTCCAGCTCCATTCTGGGATTCACCACATTTCCCAGCCCGTCGGGTGGGTTTGTGCAGGAGCCCCTCACGTTGCTCCCGGCGCTCCCTGGAAGGGCCCCGGCTGCAGCTCCCGGGCTGGGGGTTGAGGCTTTTTGGTTTTTCACTAAAGCTGGAGCAGTGGCTGCTCCAGGCCCTTCCCACCCGGGGCCGTGCTTTGGGCAGCGCTCCCCAGGGCACCGGGGCTTTGCTGCTGCCTGGGCTGCCGAAGGTTTTGGGAGCCCTCGGATTGCTGAGCCCACCCTGCACATGCCCATAGTCCCTCAGAGCTGCCTGGACTTCCCACTTGGCTCGAGGCTGGGTTTTCCCCTTGTCTGAGGTCTGTTTAAGCTGAGTTAAGCTCTGTGACAAACTCGGATTACGTTGCTGAGCTGGGTGAGCTCACGTGGCTCTTAGTGACCTTTTACCTCACCTACCTGGCAGAAAAAGCTCTTAAAAATCACTTCACATCCTGATTATTTCACATCCTCTGTGAATCTGTCATTGGAGAGTGGCTTGGGTGCCGGGCTGGCCAGGGTGCTCAGAGGGGGAGCTGCTTGCTCCGGGTTTCTGACTTTTGTTCTCCTTTCTCTTCACTCCTTGGAGATCAATTCAATCTTTAAGACAGTTTTTGTTGGGGTTTTTTGTTGTGTTAATGCAGCTGAACTAATATGATTACATTTCCAGATTTGGGTAATGGAATAGGTAGTCAGGAAGCTTTTTCTTTTCAAAAAAAAAAAAAAAAGGAGAACTTATGTCACTTCCAAGTCTGCAGTTGGGAAGCTCTTTCCCTTTATCAGTTACTCAGACAAGCTGGGGACTCTCCATCCCTGGAAGTGTCCAAGGCCAGGTTGGACAGGGCTTGGAACAGTCTGGAGGAGTGGGAGGTGTCCCTGCCCATGGCAGGGGCTGGAATGAGGTGGGCTTTGAGGTCCCTTCCCACCCAAACCATGCCGTGATTCCATGTTCTGACCTTCTGGGGCTGCAGCCCTGCAGGGACTCCCCGGCCCTGGGTGCTGCACTTTGTGCTCCGTGTCCTGGTCAGCCACAAACACCCGAGAAGCCACAAAGCTGTTCTGGGTGCCCAGGAGGATGCACCTTCCCTTTGCCCTGCGAGCTGCCAGGCCAGAGGGGCCATGTCCCTCCCGCAGGGCTGGGTTTGGGGCAGAGGCCCTGGCACACCCACCCTGCCTGGGCAGTCTCACCAGCACCTTGAGGCTTTGCTCATCTCATCTCTGTGCTTGCTCTCAGGTTCAGAGGAGGGATCTGGAAAACAGCTCAGCCAAAGCATCTCACAATGGCAACTTCCTCTCTGAAAAGAGAAGGATGTTGTGGAGTTGGTGGCTTCCCATTATTTTCCCCAATTGAGCTTTCTTGCCACTGGTCCCACAGTGTCTGCAGCATCAGAGGGATCCAAAGCTGTCGGAGAGTGTCCAAAGGAGGGACACGGAGCTGGGGAAGGGTCTGAGGAGCGGCTGAGGGCACTTGGCTCGTTCAGCTGGAGCAGAGGAGACTGAGGGGAGGCTCCTCGGGGGCTGCAGCTCCTCCCGAGGGGAGGTGGAGGGGCAGGGGCTGAGCTCTGCTCTGGGACAGGGACAGGAGCCCAGGGAACGGCTGGAGCTGTGTCAGGGCTTGGGATGGATCTCAGGGAAAGGTTCTTCCCCCCGAGGCTGCTGGGCACTGCCCAGGCTCCCCAGGGAATGGTCCCGGCCCCGAGGCTGCCAGAGCTGCAGGAGCGTTTGGACAGCGCTCTCAGGGATGCCCAGGGTGGGGTTGTTGGGGTGTCTGTGCAGGGCCAGGGGCTGGGCTGGATGATCCAGCTCGGGATATTCTGGAATTCTGTGATTCTGTGCCAGGCTGTGTGTCCTGCTTTGCTCTGGGATCAGCCTCACGGCTGCTGGAGCTCGCTGTGGCTCGGGGTGTCCGTGTCTCACTCAGAGCCACGTTGTGTCACCAAGCTGCTCCTGCCCCCCCGGGATGGGGTCCTGGCCAGTGGAGCAGAGCGGGAGTGGGGCCGTGGTGTTTTCCCTTTTTGGGAATGCTGTAAGAAGGTAGTGACTCACTTTCCATGGAGCTGATAGTTACCCTGCTCCTGTCTTGGATTTGTGTTGTGTAGCCAGCGGGATTATTTATAACTTAGCCAGCATCCCGAGTCTATTGTTTCTGCAAAGAGCAGGAATGACTAGATGACTTCCTGAGATTTTTTTTTTTTTGCCACCCCCTTATTTTTTATTTTTTTAAAAATCTGCTTTTCCTTCCAAGTATTATATTCGCCAGTTGGATGCTTTCCCCCCACATCTTCCCCTCCTGATTGTGCATTTGTGCTGCTGACAATCCCACTACCGGTGTTGCTTTAACTCTAAAATCTCTCCCAGGAAAGGCCGGGGGCTGTGCCCGGGAGGGCTGGGGCTCCTTCCCGTGGCACCAGGGGCTCTCTGGCCTCGCAGGTGCTGGGGACTGAGGCAGGGGGCTCTGGCAGTGCCATTAATGGGAGGACTCTCACCTCTGCACCCTGTGGACGCTTTGGGATGGGAGGCGCATCCCAGGAGCGGGGTTGGTCTGGTCTGGGATTGCACCGTCGAGCTCTGGGTCAGCCTTGTTGTCTCTGCCTCTCTGAAGGGTCACTTGGGACAATCCGAAGGTATCCCTGCGCCCAGGGATGCCCGGAGCAAAAGCCATTTCCATCCTGGCACAGCCAGCCCTGGGGGCGTGGCAGGAGCGGGTCCTGAGCTCCTGGGCTGGGTGTGTGGCTGCTCCCACCTGGGCAGTGCTGGCCCCAAACCCTGGAGCTCTCCTGGTTCTTGCCCCCTTCTCTTCGCCTGCTGTTGGTTCATTGTTGGTATCGTGAAGCCCAGCAGCCATCACCACTTTAATTAATTAACTAAGAAATCAGTGGGGAGTGAAGGTGCAGGATGGAGAGAAGGGGCATGGGGGGTTTGGCCAACTGAGCCGATCTGAACCCTGGGGGGGACCTGCAGGTTGAGCTTCCTTGGGGAGCATCCCCCAGCACCCTGAGGCTGCCGCCCTCAGCTTCTCCTCACCCAAACAGCTCCACTTTGCACCTTCTTGCTTGACCTTCACGCCTGAGACTCCTGATTTGGGTTTAGCTGAGTCCAATTCCCTTTCAGCCGAGCGTGGAGCCTCAGGGGTGCCCGTCCCAGCTGTGTTTCCTTCATGATCTGCTGCCCGGCCCTGATGTAACGAGCAGCCTGAGGTTGGGGCGGCTGCAGAGGCGACCGGGGGCGAAACAGCTGAAGGGGAAGGAGCCTGGGCTGCCTTGCGGGCAGCAGCGACCCTGCTCAGGTGCTCTCGGTTTCCATTAGCTCAGAACCCAAACCCTGGGGCTCGTTGAGTGTTAGGCTGCTGTTTCTGGCCGAGGTGCCTGGAGGCCTCTGCCCGGCCTCTCCCCATCGGTCACCAAGAGCTGCCCCGTGTCCCCTCCGGCTCTGGCTCCTTCCCGAGCTGCAGGGGAGCCATGGAAGGGGCTGCAGTTGTGGTGCTCCCCCTTTCCAGGGCTCGTGGCACTGAGGTGCTGCTGTCCCTGCGCTGACTTTCCAGGAACTGCCTGGCTCCGCAGGGAAGCGCGAGGTTGGTCCAAGTGGAGTTCTGTCATGCTGGAAACACCACTTGGATGTGAGCGGCTTGGAGTGGAAAATGAGTCCGGGATTCTGTCCTGTGGGGTTTTTACGTGCTCTTCACAGAATCCCAGAAAGGTTTGGGCTGAAAGGGACCTTAAAGCCCACCCAGTGCCACCCCTGCCACAGGCAGGGACACCTTCCACTGTCCCAGGCTGCTCCAAGCCCCAATGTCCAGCCTGGCCTTGGGCACTGCCAGGGATCCAGGGGCAGCCCCAGCTGCTCTGGGCACCCTGTGCCAGGGCCTGCCCACCCTCCCAGGGAACAATTCCTTCCCAATCTCCCATCCAGCCCTGCCCTCTGGCAGTGGGAAGCCATTCCCTGTGTCCTGCCCCTCCATGCCTTCTTCATAGCTGGTTTTGCTCTTCCAGGTTTCCTGTGGTGCAGAGCACCAGGCATGGCTCAGAGCCTGGAGGAGTGTCTGGGATCCTGGGCTTGGGGGAGAGATGATGCTCTGAGAAGGGTCTGGGCATTGAGGCATCTCAGGGAAGTGATGTCTGGAGTCATGAGCTCACAGCAGCTTCTGGGGCTCTCTTTGGTGCCTTGTTTTAGTCAAAACTGGAGGTTCCTGAGGCCTGGCACCTCACTTGCTTCCTGTGAGAGCTGCTCCCAACACCTCCACAGCCCGAGCAGAGCAGGTTTGTGCATCCCAGGGGATGCCTGTGCTGGGCTGCTCCTGCTGCTGCTTGTCCTCGTTCCTGTGAGGTTTTCCAGCTGCCAGGGCACCCTTGTGCTGGCTCCTTCCCACCCCAGACACTCAGTTATTTGGGGTTTCTCCCTTAGCTGGAGCCTGCAGGCACTGAGCGATGTCCTGAGTGAAGTGCTGGTACAATTCCATCCCGTCTGGCTCACTGCAGCAGTTCCCTGGAGCACTGGGGCAAAGCCGTGCTGGGTGGCTCTGAATTCCCAATTCCTGCTGGCCCTCAGGTTCCTTTGAATTGAAGCGCATGGGAAATAAAGCTGAGCGAAAAGATGGGGAGCTCCTCACGGTGCCCATGGCCAGCAGGAGCCGAGAGCCAGGCAGGAGCATCTCCACCAGCTCCCTGCCCTGCCCAGCCCTCCTGGGTCAGCTCAGAAATAGAGAAGAGCCCTTCTCCCCCAGCTTGCTTTGTATTTTTAAAATCATTGTGGTTTTTTGTTCTGTTTTCTTTAAATAATTTTCTAAAAAGTTGAAACTGTAGAACTGGATGGGGTTTTTTTTTACCCAAAGAAGAAAACTGAAAGATGGGTGAGACGTTGTGGTTTGGAGCACCAGTTGTAAATAAATTTTTGGGTGCTCCAGCACGCCAGGCTTTCCCACCTGGAGAGTGAGCACTTCTCCCGGGAGCTGTGTTTGTCCACGCAGCTCTTCCAGGGATAATCTGTGTCGCTGCACTTTGTGCCGACAGAAAGCTGAGCTGGCTCAGCTCTGGGTCCCGCTGCCTCCCGAGCTCTGCCCTCATTTTTGGGCAAGTTTCTCCATCTGTACAATAGCAGAAAGAGTTTTGTTCCCTGGAGAGGCTTCGAGGTTTAACATTTACAAAATGCTTTGAGATCTGCAGATAAAGGGAAGCCGAACAATAACCAGTGCCCAGGGCTGTGCCAGAGGAGTCCCCTGGATCACCACGGCAGAGCTGTGCAGGGCTGGGTGGAGGTGGCTTTTGTGAGAGGGCAGAAACTGCTCCAGCTGCAGCCCTGGTGCTGCCCTGGCCTTTAAAGGGCTCCCGGCAAGGAGATAACAAGGAGATAAATAACATCATGGAATCACAGAGTGCTTTGGGCTGGAAGAGACTTCAGGGAGCGTCCAGTGCCACCCCTGCCATGGGCAGGGACACCTTCCACTGTCCCAGGCTGCTCCAAGCCCCAATGTCCAGCCTGGCCTTGGGCACTGCCAGGGATCCAGGGGCAGCCACAGCTGCTCTGGGCACCCTGTGCCAGGGCCTGCCCACCCTCATGTGTAGATCAGGGCATGACTGAGGCACTTGGGTGATTTTTTCCGGGCTCCCTGGGAGCAGTCCTGACCTGGGAGCAGTCCTGACCTGGAAGAGACGCTGTCCGTTTGCTCTGCAGGCAGCGCTTCCCAGACTCCCTGGTGAACCTGATCCACCCCATAACCTTCGTGGGCTTTCCTTTGGCTGCCTCCGCCTGTCCCTGCAGCGAACTCCCTGCGGTCCCCGAACAAAGGCAGGCAGCGGAGGGCAGGACGGGCCGGAGGCGGCGGGAGCGCTCGGCACCGGGAGCGGGGCTGGGCGCAGAGAGCGGGGCTGGGCACAGGGAGCGGGGTTGGGCACCGGGAGCGGGGCTGGGCGCAGAGAGCGGGGCTGGGCACAGGGAGCGGGGCTGGGCACCGGGAGCGGGGCCGGGCACAGGGGGCTGGGCACAGGAGTGGGGCTGGGCACCGCGCTGGTCGCTGCCGGCAGCTCCGGGCCATGGCAGCGCGGAACGAGCTGTGCAGGGGTACGCGCTCCTGCCGCACGCCTGGCAGGGATTTTGGTAAAGGGTGGGAGGATGGCGCCTGAAGGGGTTGTTATTGGTAGTGGGTCGGTCGGGAGTTGCGCTCTCGAGGGATTGGGTGGGCTGGAGGGTCGGGCTGGAATTGTGCAGGGATCTTCTTCCTCACATCCCCAGTACTTTTCGGTGCTGTTGGGCGGGAACTGAGAGGCTTAAAGCTGCTTGAGGGTAGCCGACCCTGCTTTGGGAGCAGGAGCAGCCCAGCTTTGTCTGCTGCCTCCCCACTGCGTGTGCCCAAGTCCCCTAAACCTGTCACAGCTGTGACACGGGCAGGGCTGCGGGAGGAGAGGGGTCTCTAGGTTGGGGACACAGCACAAAGTTCAGGTTCAGCTGTCCTGTGTAGGGTCACCCATGGTCCCCACGCCGTCAGCCCGTCGCTGGCACAGTTAATTGCTGTATTGTTAATTGCTGGGTGTGGGGTTTCCTTGCCCTACGAGGGGCTCGTGGGATGGTTTTTATTTCAGGTGGTTTTAGATATGAATCAAACAAGGCACAGCGCTCTGGAGGTGGTCTGGCTTTGATTGGAGTGACTTGTGCGTGTCGAGTTGTAACTTAAGAGGAACGGTTTTGTCTGAGTCGCTGCACGTGGTGCCTGCTTTGAGCTGAGGTGTGCGGGACACCTTGGGAAAGGTGCACCTCTGGGTTTTAAATAAACACGGGCTCGTGTGTAGGTGAGGCAGCATCCTGGGTGCAGACTGGGCTCTCTCTGGGATGCCAGGGAGCAGCTGAGGCTTTGGGATGCTGCAGGATCAGAGGGAATTGCAGGGTGGGCAGAACGGTGCAAGCCCAGGAGCAGGTTCCCGTGAGCAGCCTGGGACAGTGGAAGGTGTCCCTGCCCGTGGCAGGGGTGAGATGAGCTGTAAGGTCCCTTCCAACCCAAACAATTCTGGGGCTCTCTGAGACAGTTAAAGCTCCATGCCCGAGGTGAGCAGAGGTTGGCGTGGGCTCCTCACCCTGGCCACAGCAGCGTGGGCAGGAGCTGGATGTGCAACCCCAGGGTGTGGTGGATCCTGGGCACCAGAGAGGTTGGTAACAGCTTGTTTCCCCTTGATTCTGTCGGGAAATGAGGGGTCTGGTGGAGCAGCCAGGGCAGTTTGTCCCCTCCAGCCTGTCCCCACTCCCTGTGCCGTGGTGGCAGCAGCGCTGGGGCTCTGAGAGGCGAAGGTGTGGGGCTGTGGTTTTGCAAACCAGCTGCCAGCTGAGATCTTCCTCTTCCCGTCCATCCTGGCCTGCCCCATCTTGGGGGATTCTGGGGCACGTTGTGCTCCAAATGGGGAACCGATTTTCTTTGGGTTTCCTGCTGTCTTACATGTTCAGCAGCCCCTGGAAAGTCCAGCAAGCCCAGAACTCACTCAAGAAAAACGCAGGGTGAGAAGGGCCCTTTCCTGCCACAGCAGCCCGTGCTGCCGTGCCCTGAGCCACTCATGAACCTGGGGCAGCGAGGATCTGGAGGGAGCTTTGCCAGGGGCCAGCGTGGCCCTGGGTGTCCCTGGAGCAGAGGTGGGAGCTGCCAGCAGAGCTCACGTGCTGGAGGCAGTCCAGGGATTTGGAGATGACTTTGGTCCTTGTTTTCCTTGCAGCACTAGGCTGGGAATGGCTTTTTTCTTTCCCCCTTCTCATTTTTATACGTACAATTTTTAAACTTTTTTTATTTCAAACTTGCATTTGAAAATGCAGCCACTTTCCTTCGAGACAGCAGCTTCTCATCCTCGGTGGTGAGCTCAGCTCTCACCATCCCAGCAAACTGCAGCCCCAGGTTTTTAACTGCTGCAGCTCTTTTCTTCATGGAGGAAAACATTCCATTGAGCTTCTCATAGTTGAAAGAAAGCAAGCTTTGAGCAAAATATCAGAGGAGCTTGTTAATGGTCAGTTTTCCTAGACAGCTGTGTTGGGATTCCTGATAAGGAGTGTTAGTGCTTGGCTTGACAAAAGCACCGGGGATCGAACCCTCGTGTACAGGAGGCACAGACGAGATAATCTCATGGGTCTCTTTTTGTCTCCAGCTTGTTCTGGGCAGCAGAGCCCTGATGTGTGAGCCCTGGCAGGGCTGTGGGGCCAGGCTGATGCTGCCGTGGGTTTGCCACGCTGGCTGTGGAGCAGGAGGGGAAACCCCCTCCCCCCTCTCCAGGGCCACCCATCCACACCCCAAACAAGGGTCAGTGTGTGCCCAGGGTAATGTGAAAGATGTCAAGAATAATAAAATCTGCTTTCCCAAGATCTCTGTGGGGCTTCCGAGGGACTGGGCAGTGGGGTTTTTTCAGGGCTCTTTTTGCTGCCCAGCACAAGGGATGAGACCAAGGAGCACCAGCCCCCAGCAGCCGCTGTTGGGCGATGCCAGAGTTGCACCCAGGAAATGGTTTGAGATGTGCAGGCGGGAGAAAGGTGCTGGTGAGTGCTGGGGAAGAGGAGGATCCGTGCTACTCATTGAGTGCCATCTGCTGGCACCTCACCCGTGCCACCGTTTGCCCAGGGACAGAGCGGGTCGGTGCCCAGCCTGAAGGGGTGGTGAGGCTCCCTTTGCTCCCTCAGCCGTGCCCTCCTTGCCCCTCGCAGTGCAGGAGGAGCCCGGCAGCCCCTGCCGAGGGTGGCACGTCCCAGCCAGAGCTGGTGTCACCATGACCCATCACACCTGGATCGGATCCAGGCTGCCCTTGGCTCTGTCCTGTCCCCTCCTGGAGCTGCCCCGGGCTCTCCTCTGCATCCCAAACCAGGTGGCACGTTCAGGTTTATGGAACACATCCTCTCCACCAGCTCAGTGCCTTCATCCCTGCACCAGCGTTTGGGCGCTGCTTGGAGACGTGTGTTGGGAGCTGGATTTAGGGACGAGGGGACGAAGGTACGAGGGGCTGGAGCAACCTTTTGGTGTCCCCTGACCAGTGTGTGGCAGACAGGGTCTCAGGGCTGACTGGCAGCCTGAACCCACAGCGCTGCATCAGTGACTCCTGCCAAGCTCACGGGGGCTGCTGGCCCTGCCCCATACACGCCGTAAGCCTTGGTGGCCTTAAAGCTGATGGGCTTGGATTTGTCTTCAGGTAAACCCTTCCTGTGACTTGTCCTTTTGGCTTCAGAGCTACAAGGGGAATTTGGGGCATGGGGTATGGTTGTACAGAGATGTGGGTCCTTTCAGGGCAAGGGACAAGTGAACATCTTGGAGTGTTTATATTTAAAGAGGGGGAAAAAGAATTGTGGTTCATGGAAATGGTGCTTTGTAGGAGCAAGTGGATTGAATTCAGCCCTTTTTAATGCAATTTAAATAATCGATGGTCTATTCAATTACAGAAATATTTGGCAGAGCTCTAAATAGGTCACATCTGTCTTTAAATTGTTCTTCAGGTAAACACCTCACTGTGTGGTGTCACATGGACCAGGATTCTGTGAGAGCTGCTGGCTGGGAGGGAGAGCTCCTCGGCTGCACATGCAGTTCTCCCCAAAACTCTGCTCCCGGTGTGCTCTGACCCATGGATTTGCTTTAGGGAAGCCTTAGGAAGCCTGGCTGGTATATTTTGAGTATATCCAGCTCCTGAAGTTTGCAGCCCTGGGGTTGCTGGCTGTAACTGGACATGGCTGGGGGCTTTGTTGGCAGCTTCTGTGTTGCTCTCGGGGGCCAGGATGGAACCCTGAGCCCGCTGTGCCCCAGGAATGCTCACCTTGGGAAAGGGGAAAACAAAAACACCGACTTTTGTTGTGGTGACCGGAGCCTGGAGGTTACTCGCGAGCAGGAGCCGGGGCTGAGGGAGGGAGGCAGGTGGTGGTGAGAACGCTTTGTTTGGGAAAGTTTTCCTCATTATGTCCAGCAATTCTTCTGAGATGATCCTTCCTGTGGGCTGAATCATCGTCTGGGCCAGCGCTGGCTCTCGGGCCCTGCGGCCGCATCCTGCACCCTTGGGGCATCCGCAGGGGCCCAGCACCCCGCAGGGCCACACCCCGGGCTTGGAATCACCACCCCGGCTGTCTCCCTCACCCCTTTGGGGTCTGCTTTTCCCAAGGAAGCTCGCAGGGAGTTGTGCATTAGTGCACAAGTCATTCCCCACCATCCCTCTCCCCGCTGAGAGGAGGCTCACAAACAAACTGCCAAGGCCACCCCGGCGGGGTGTACGTGTGTTTGGCCACTTCCCCACCTAATTTCCACATTTTTTGGAAGCCATCCTTAATTTGTCTAATTTTTAACAGCCCCTGGCCTCCCTACCTGCAGGGCTGCAGTGGTGCAGGGCTGGGAGGGCTCACGTACACACGGCTGGCACTGCCTGCCTGTTTGATCTCAAATGCCTCTCAGGCAAACTTGTGGGGGTTTTTTTGGTCACTTGTAAGTAAACAAGCTTCTGTCCCCGTTTGTCTTTCTTGGTGAGTAATGGAAACCAAGTGGGAGAAGATTTCTGTTCCCCGGTGTTCCGGTTGCATCTCTGAGGCTGTAATTTGATTTTACATTGCAAATTAAACAATACTTGGAAAGATGCAAATCAGAGCGGAAATAGAGGTGGGTGCTGCTAAGTGGGGGTGTTGCAGCTCCTCCGTGCGTCTGTGGGGGTGTGCAAAACACCCCAGGAGCACGGGAGGTCACCGAGAGTGTCCCAGGGGAGCCGCTGCCTTTCAGCCCTCGCTGCCTTCAGGCTGCTGAGCTCCCTGGTTCACTCAGCAGAACGAGCGTTGTCCCCTTGCACAGCAATCCACGTGTGAGCGTGGAGCGGCTGCAGCTCCCCTGGGTGTGCAGCTCCGTGGTACAGTAAATGACCTGGAAAAACCAGGATGTGGATTTACGCTCAGTCTTCTCCCCGAAGCTTTCTGTTTAATGGAATATAACCCCTGGCTTCGGGAATGGCCCCGAATCTACTGGATTTCAGTCGCCTTGTGGCAGCAAATGTGTTGATGTGGTTCAATGCACGTGAGGCAGGACCAGGGAAGGTTCTCCAAGGGGCTGTCTGTGCTTTCATGGCAGAACGGATCGAGAGCAGCCCTGGGGAGAGGGACTTGGGGCTGTTGGTGGGTGAGAAGCTCAACCTGCCCCGGCCACGGGCACTGACCCCAGAAACCCCCCCTGTGCTGGGCTGAGCCCCCAGCGTGGGCAGCAGGGCAGGGGGGGATTCTGCCCCTCTGCCCCGCTCAGCTGAGACCCCACCTGCAGAGCTGCCCCAGCCCTGGGGAACATCATCAGGAGGACGTGGAGCTGCTGGAGCCAGTCCAGGGGAGGCCCCGGAGCTGCCCCAAGGGCTGGAGCCCCTCTGCTCTGGAGCCGGGCTGGGAGAGCTGGGGGTGCTCACCTGGAGAAGAGAAGGCTCCAGGGAGAGCTCAGAGCCCCTTGCAGGGCCTGAAGGGGCTCCAGGAGAGCTGGAGAGGGGCTGGGGACAAGGGATGGAGGGACAGGACACAGGGAATGGCTTCCCACTGCCAGAGGGCAGGGCTGGATGGGATATTGGGAAGGAATTGTTCCCTGGGAGGGTGGGGAGGCCCTGGCACAGGGTGCCCAGAGCAGCTGTGGCTGCCCCTGGATCCCTGGCAGTGCCCAAGGCCAGGCTGGACATTGGGGCTTGGAGCAGCCTGGGGCAGTGGGAGGTGTCCCTGTCCGTGGCAGGGGTGGCACTGGGTGGGCTTTAAGGTCCCTTCCAACCCAAACCATTCTGGGATCCTGTGACAGATATCCAGGGAGAGAAGTGAAGGCAGGGAGGCCTTTGTGCCTCCCAAAGGCAGGGAGGATCCGAGAGCAGCAGCCAGCCCCTCTCCCAGCCCCTGGGAGAGCCAGCAAGATGCCACACGGAGAAAGAAAACAAACCTGTGACGACAACCAGAGGGAAGAAAATAAACTTTAAAGCTCAAAACACTTCCCCCAGCTGTAAAAACAAAGGCCAGCAGTGACCAAACATGAGCACAAAGGAGCGGCAGGAGAAGGGGATGGAGGATAACGCAGGCAGGGCCTTCCAAAGGTCATCAGCCTGCGGGATGGACCCACCACGTCCCTTGTCCCCAGCCTGTCCAGGACAAACCTACCCATGTCCCTCATCCCCAGGCTCCATCCAAGCCTGACGGCCCTGCAAGAAGCAGGATGTCAAGTAGGGTCCAAGGGAGAAAAGTGCAGGGAAACGGACCAAGAATAACGCTGGGCTGAGTCAGAGCCACGACAGGTGTCAGAGGAGTCGCTTTTCTCTGCTGTCCCTCAGAGCAGCCGTGGTTCGGAGGGGCAGCTCTGCTCCCTCCGAGGTGACAGTGGGAACCCCACAGCCAGGCCAGACAGCCCTGCGGTGCCACTGCTCCGTGACAGGCTGGGTGTCAGGGACCACGGAGGCTGGGAGAGCACAAGGGGATGTCCCAAACCTCTGGAAGCAGCTTGGGATAAACCCAACCCTGCAGAACAACGAGGAGGTGGCCCAGAATGGAACCCTGTGGTACCCCCTTTATGGGAGGGTGTCACAGAGCACAGTGTCTGTCACAGAATCATGGAGAGGTCTGGGGTGGAAGGGACCTCAAAGCCCACCCAGTGCCACCCCTGCCATGGCAGGGACACCTTCCACTGTCCCAGGCTGCTCCAAGCCCCAATGTCCAGCCTGGCCTTGGGCACTGCCAGGGATCCAGGGGCAGCCACAGCTGCTCTGGGCACCCTGTGCCAGGGCCTGCCCACCCTCCCAGGGAACAATTCCTTCCCAATATCCCATCTATCCCTGCCCTCTGGCAGTGGGAAGCCATTCCCTGTGTCCTGTCCCTCCATCCCTTGTCCCCAGTCCCTCTCCAGCTCTCCTGGAGCCCCTTCAGGCCCTGCAAGGGGCTCTGAGCTCTCCCTGGAGCCTTCTCTTCTGCAGGTGAGCACCCCCAGCTCTCCCAGCCTGGCTCCAGAGCAGAGGGGCTCCAGCCCTGGGAGCAGCTCCGGGGCCTCCCCTGGACTGGCTCCAGCAGCTCCACGTCCTCCTGATGATGTTCCCCAGGGCTGGGGCAGCTCTGCAGGGGGGGTCTCAGCTGAGCGGGGCAGAGGGGCAGAATCCCCCCCTGCCCTGCTGCCCACGCTGGGGGCTCAGCCCAGCACAGGGGGGGTTTCTGGGGTCAGTGCCCGTGGCCGGGGCAGGTTGAGCCTTTCGCCCACCAACACCCCCAAGTCCCTCTCCCCGGGGCTGCTCCCATCCCTCCATCCCATCCTCCAGGAGGAGCACAGCCCAGCAATTCCCTGCTGCTGTGATCATTGGCACCCTGGGTCAGGTCCTTGGCCGCGCTCTGGACACAGGGGGTGGTGCCCCTGTCTGCGCCCTGTGCAGTCGTTTTGCAAGGCCTTGATGAGGCTTGGGCTGGCCCAAGTGATTAATTTCCTTAATGATGACTTAAAATAAAGGCAAGCTTTTATTTTGATTACCATCAAGACACTCCCTAAAAGGCAGTGGGGACCTTCCTCTGCATCTGCAAGTATGACTCGTGTCTGGGGGAGGGATGGCTGCATTTGCTGCTTGGGTTTTGTTGGTTTTTCCAAAACTTCCTCAGCCCTGCTTTGTACATTTATTATTGCATGCAATTATTATCGTTTATGCCCAGGGTGGGGTTGCTGGGGTGTCTTGTGCAGGGACAGGAGTTGCACTCAGTGATCCTTGTGGGTCCCTTCCAGCTCAGGACATTCCAGGATTCTGTTTGTGGGGTGCCACACCAGCACCCCCAAAACCAGCCCGGGGCTGCCTTGGAGCCTGCCCTGTCCTCGCAGAGCAGTTTCGGTGATATCAGAGCATCTTCCAGGAGACCAGGAGTTACTGAAGTGCTCCTTTGGCTCTGTCCCCTCTTTCTGGCTCTGTTTGGTTTTGGTGTAGCTTTAATTTCCCCCCACAGTTATCCCTCATGGAAAGCCAATGGGGAATGGATCATTTCTCCCCACTCCTTCCCTGGTTCTCTCCCATTTTTCCCCAGCCCCAAACATTTCCTAAAACCCATCTGTGTGTGCAGAAACTGCTGAACTGGAATACAGTGCAGGAGATGCTGAGCAGATGCTGAGCAGGGGAATTAAAAATCACCAAAGTGGTGGCATCAGCTTTTTGAAGTCAAAAATTATCCCTGAGTGCACATTTGGGGAGGGGGCGGCGGCAGCAGGTGCTCCCCTGGATCAGGGGGGTGTGGGGGGTTGTCCTGGCTTTGGGTTCTGGGTTCATTCATCATCACAAAGATAAAGGGGCAGAATCTGCCCAGAAATCCTGCGGGGATCTGTGAGTTTAACGTGGGGGCTGCTGTGTGTCCCCCTTGGGGGATGGTGTCACTGGGTTGTCCTGGTCCAGAGCATCTGTTTGTGGAATCCTGGAATATCCTGAACTGGAAGGGACCCCAGGGATCCTCAGTCCAGCCCCTGGCCCTGCCCAGACACCCCAACAACCCCACGCTGGGCATCCCTGAGAGCGCTGCCCAAACGCTCCTGCAGCTCTGGCAGCCTCGGGGCCGGGACCATTCCCTGGGGAGCCTGGGCAGTGCTCAGCAGCCTCGGGGGGAAGAACCTTTCCCTGAGATCCATCCCAAGCCCTGACACAGCTCCAGCCGTTCCCTGGGNTCCCCTGAGACCCATCCCAAGCCCTGACACAGCTCCAGCCGTTCCCTGGGCTCCTGTCCCAGAGGGAAATGCCACCGGGCCCACTTGATGCCCCTGGACAGGTCAGGAAGTGGCAGCACACTCCAGCCCCTGCCATGGCAGGGACACCTCCCACTGCCCCAGGCTGCTCCAAACCCCGTCCAGCCTGGCCTTGGCCACTGCCAGGGCAGCAGAACAGCTGAGCCTCACGGTCCCAACCAGTCGGTTTTGGTCCAACCTCAAATTTCAAGGCAGTGAAGGGAACAAAACCTCCCCTGACCTGCCCTGTGAGCAGAGCCCTGCAGGGTGGCATTGCCAGGGACCTCGTGCTGCCCTCCAGGTGGTCAGGGTGGGTTTTTTACCCCCCCCCCTTATTTTTATTTTAATTGTTTTGTCGTGCGCTGGGAAAAGGAAGTGAAGGCATTGTATGGTCCGGTCCACAATCGACGTCCTGTAAACAGCTCCCGGCTGCCTTCCACCCACAGCTGTTTTTTCCTATTTGGGGGTGGATGGGGCTGGTAAATAAACAGGAATTCTGGGAGCTGCTTCCAGCACCCCCTTGTCCCTCGAGGGGGCTGTGCCAGCACCTCAGGACCTTTCCCGGGGGGTGCCCGGCTGGGTCCTTCCTCACCGAGTGGAGCCGACTCTCGTCAGGAAAAACAACTTTGCTGGTTTGCCTGGGACTAAAGCTAATTACTGGTCGACTAATTTTATTGATTTCCAATCCCTTTTAGCAGAGATTTTGCTGTGGGGCTGATCGCCAGAGCGATTAGCACACAAAGCCGCTTAATTTGGAAGTGTTTATCAAGCAGCCTTCTGTCACCTCTGCTTCCAGTCAAATCAGGGTGCCACCGGTGGCCCTGCCTGTGCTGGCTCGAGCTGTCCCAGCCCCCGAGGTGGGGAGCAGGGCTCCTCTGGGTTAAATAACTGTGGCAGGGGGTTTGGAACTCGAGGATCTTTAAGGCGCCTTCCAACCCAAACCCGTCCATGGATCCAAATATTCCATGAGCTTGAAAAGCTGCTGGCTGTGGGGTTTTTACTTCCAGCTGCCACCACATCCTTCTGCTGCTCCAACCCTCGGGCACTGCCGTGGCTGCAGAGCTGGAATTTCCCTCCTGGCCCTCAAAGCCCCACCACGGGCACTGTGTGGTCTCTCTTGAGCATGGAGGATGCTCCTTCGTGGCAGCTACAGCTGCTTCCAGACCTCCTCCAGCCACAGGAGGGATTTGGCCTAAATATTTTTAATAGAATTTAAAATTAAAAAAAAAAAAAAAAATAAATAAAGCCTGGCCCAGTCGTTTTGCTGGGAATCAGATTAGGGAGGGCAGATTGTGGAGGCCGGGGGGAGGAAGAGGCTCAGGCCAGCTCAGTCTCAGCTGCAGCAGCACAGAAACCCCAGCAGTGCCCCCAGTGTCACCCCCGGGGCTGCCGTGAGGGTCCCTCGCTGCCTCCTGCTCCTCCTGACAGTGAAAGCGAGGTGCCTTTGGGAGGTGCCTTTGGGACATTTCGAGTCATGGGAAGAAATTCCAGAAATTCCTCCCTGTGAGGGTGGGCAGGCCCTGGCACAGGGTGCCCAGAGCAGCTGTGGCTGCCCCTGGATCCCTGGCAGTGCCCAAGGCCAGGCTGGACATTGGGGCTTGGAGCAGCCTGGGACAGGGGAAGGTGTCCCTGCCCATGGCAGGGGTGGCACTGGGTGGGCTTTGAGGTCCCTCCCACCCCAAAGCTCTCCATGATTTGGGGCTGCAGCTTTCCAGCAGTGCACGCTCTCCTCAGGGTACCCCTTGGTACAGGATTTAAGAGCAAAAACTCTGTATTTGCATAACAAATGGAGCCTGAGAGGGCTCAGGAGCAGAACATCCCGTTCTCCATCCCTGCGTGTCCCCTGGGTCCAGAGGGATGGCTGCACACCCCTTGAGCCTTGCTTTGAGCAAAGCAGCTGTCAGGGACTGAGCTTGTTCTGAAAGACCTTTCAGAGCTCCTGGAACGTCCCAAGGTGGAAGGGACACGCAGGGACCGTCGAGCCCAGCTCCCGAGCTTGTCCCGCTCGCACAAAGGCCGTGTGCCGTGGGGTCCTTGCCTGTGGTCAGGGCTGACCACATTCCCTCCCACACCATATCCCAGTGCTGTGCTCAGGCTGTTCAGAGCTCGGGGCAGCTTCTCTAGGTGCAGCATTTCCAGCTCCCGTGGATGGCAGCTGCAGGCACAGGCTGGGAACGGAGCAGGAGGGATGTGGGGTGTGGGATGGAGCACAAAACCCTGCCCCCTTTTAATGCCTTTACACAGAATCCCAGAATGGTTTGGGTTGGGAGGGACCTCAAAGCCCATCCAGTGCCACCCCTGCCATGGGCAGGGACACCTCCCACTGTCCCAGGCTGCTCCAAGCCCCAGTGTCCAGCCTGGCGTTGGGCACTGCCAGGGATCCAGGGGCAGCCACAGCTGCTCTGGGCACCCTGTGCCAGGGCCTCCCCACCCTCCCAGGGAACAATTCCATTCCAATATCTGAATTAAATCTGTCCTCCTTTAGGTAAAGCAGTTCCCTTTTCCTTTCCTATCGCTCTCTGCCCGTGTTTTTTGTTGTTGTGTGGCCAAAGTGGTTCCGTTCCTCCTGGATGGGATCAGCTCTCATTGCTCTGTGTCACTGGACACTTGTCCAGAGCCCTTCCTAGGGTTCAGTACGGCACCAAGGATGGCTTTTCTGAGCCTAAATGTGGTTGAATTATTTTTATCCCTGCTGAAGCTTAGGACAGCTCTTGTCTATCAGCTCTTCTTGGCTGCGGCAGGAAAACCGTGAGGGAAAAAAAAATGACTGTCTGACAGCTACATCTTATTCTATTAGTATGTTTTAATTAGAACATGAGCAAGAAATGTGTTATGAATATTCATGCTCAGGGTTATTAAAATGCACAATTAATCTGTACGCGGTTTAATAACTGTATTAATGGCGAGAGGAGGTAGTTCCTATTTTTGTCTTTTCTCAATTGGAAAGTGTGCCTTAACTTGGGGAGTTGGGAAATGGGGTTATTTTAAAATCAAGTTGGCTCCTGCCAGCAGCGTGGGCACGTGGGCATCTCCCAAACTCCCACAGCTCCCGGTGGGAGCGCTGGAAGGGTGGCAGAGCCGAGCACTGCCAGGATGGAGCCCCTCGTGCAGACAGAATTCAGCCCAGTGCCATGGGAGTTCTCAGTCACGGAATCACAAAATCCCAGTGTGGTTTGGGTTGGGAGAGACCTTAAAGCCCCTCCAGTGCCACCCCTGCCATGGCAGGGACACCTCCCACTGTCCCAGGCTGCTCCCAGCCCCAATGTCCAGCCTGGCCTTGGACACTGCCAGGGATCCAGGGGCAGCCACAGCTGCTCTGGGCACCCTGTGCCAGGGCCTCCCCCCCCTCCCAGGGAACAATTCCTTCCCAATATCCCATCCAGCCCTGCCCTCTGGCAGTGGGAAGCCATTCCCTGTGTCCTGTCCCTCCATGCCTTGTCCCCAGTCCCTCTCCAGCTCTCCTGGAGCCCCTTCAGGCCCTACCAGGGGCTCTGAGCTCTCCCTGGAGCCTTCTCTTCTCCAGGTGAGCAGCCCCAGCTCTCCCAGCCTGGCTCCAGAGCAGAGGGGCTCCAGCCCTGGAGCAGCTCTGTGACCTTTGGACACGATCTCTCCTTGGTGGCTTGGATTTATGGTATTTTTGCCAGCACCGTGGCTGTTTTAGGGCTGCAGATCCATGCGCAAGGACGGCGCAGTTGGGGTGCGAAGATTCCCCTGGAATCTCCATCTCACCTGGGGCAGCTCCTGGGCGATGCCCAGAGGCAGGGAACGCATTCCCAGGTGCCCCAGGGTGCCTCTGACCCTTCCCTGGGCACCTGGGCCACCTCCACAGCTGCTGGGGTGCCCTTGGATGAACCCCGGGGCTGCTGAGCTATGTCCTTCCCACCCCAGCTTCCCTCTGTTCCTCCCCTTCCCCTTCCTCTCCCTCCACTCGTGTCCAGCCTGGCTGCTCCGGGCCCACGGAGCCAGGGTGTGTGACCGTGCGTGGGGTTTGTGCCCTGAGCGGAGCGAGTCCCGCTGACGGGAGCTTCTCCTGACGCACCTGCCCTCGGCCAGAACTGGGGTTCTGCAGGGCTGGCCGAGGCCATTGGCTGCCAAATTGTAGATCCTTAGGAATACGAAGGGAGGGAAGAGTGGGCTGGCAGGGAATGTAGGACAGATGCCAGACGTTGAAAGAGGGCAGTCTGCTTTTTCCTGGCTTCATCCCAGAAATCCCTGAGTTCCTAAAACACCTGCAGGCTGAAAATAGGGAGATTTTTTGCTGGCGCCTTTCAAGCCAGTGGCTGCAGCGTGGGGAAGGTGCAAGACTTTATTTTCCAGGAGACGTCAGTCAGAGCTGGCATGGACACCTTCAGAGGTGCTTCCAGAGCCTTGGGGTGCTCTTTGGTGGGAGAATGGAGCCTCACTTCACCTTGGCAGCCACAGGAGCTACCTGGAGGCACAGGAGACCTTTTGGGTTTCCTCAGGGGTTACAGAATCCCAGACTTTGGGATGGAAGGGACCTCAAAGCCCACCCAGGGCCACCCCGTCCATGGCAGGGACACCTCCCACTGTCCCAGGCTGCTCCAAGCCCCAATGTCCAGCCTGGCCTTGGGCACTGCCAGGGATCCAGGGGCAGCCACAGCTGCTCTGGGCACCCTGTGCCAGGGCCTGCCCACCCTCACAGGGAGGAATTCCTTCCTGAAAAAGAAAGGATTGGTTTGCTGTGACCCCACTTGGGGTCCCAGAGGGGCCAAGGAGGGGGTCTGGGACCTGGACACGCTCTGGACGAGTGGCTCATCCTCGGCAGCCGCTGTTGGAGCTCTCAGGGGTTTGGCCCCTCTCCATGGTCTCTGCCGTGCTGGTGGCACCACAGGGTGCAGCAGCTCGTGCCAGGGGTTTGTCCTCGCCCAGGGGATGTGTGACCCTCACCCTCAGCCTTTGCCACCCGTGCCACTCTCTGTCTCCTCTCCCTGCTTTCTCAGGGAGGCCGGGCAGCGATTTACTCTTATTTCTCAGGAATTTTGGCACAGAGTCCCAGAACGGGTCAGGTTGGAAGGACCACAGTGGCTCCTCTGGCCCCACCTCCCTGCTCGAGCAGGGGCGTCCCAGAGCACAGGGCACAGGGTCGTGTCCAGACTGCTCTGGCATAACTCAGGAGAGTATCTGCAGGGACGTGCAAGGGAGGGAGACTCAACAACCTGAGGAAAATTCCCCTGGGCTTCCAGGCACCCCAGCTCCCTGCAGAGCCCTCTGAGCTTCCTCTCCGGGCATATCCTGGCCTGGGAATGCTGCTCTGCTCTCGGTGGGGTGGTGGCAGGACCGGGGGCTCTGTGAGAGGTCGGGGTGACCCAGAGTAACCCAAGCCCCCCAGAGCCCGTCCTGCGTGGGGCAGGGTGGGTGTGAGGGTCGGGACCCCCCCACCGTGGCTTCCCCTCTGCCTCTGAGGCTCCTGGGGCTCCTCGTGGGCACCGTGGTGCTGCAGTCCTTGTCCTTCCAGCCCGGAGGGACCACTTGTCCAAGGATGTCCAAGGCATTGCTGATCCTGCTCGTGTCCCCTCCCCGACCCTTGGGGAGCTTTAAAACCACCCGTGACAGCAAAATGACTCAAAGGAGCGTTTCTGCCGCCTGCCTCGCCGGGGTTCGCAGGGACTGCAGATGAATTGCTTTGGAAAAACACATTAGCAAAGCAAAAGTTTATTCTAGGAAGTAGGAGGTGGGAGAATTGGCAGTAATTCTCCCTAGTATCCAAGGTATTATTAGAGGCTTATCCCTGCTCTGCACAGTAATCACATTGGAAATTTTTGATTAGAAAACAAAATCTAAATGAGAATTATGAATATTCATTAGGTGTGGAGATTAATATGCATAATTATGCAAATAAGACAGCAATTAAACACCAATTCTCTGGGGAAATGATTAACACAAAGGCACAGAAATAGAAGGATGTAATTTGAAAGAAGTTTCTGGTTAAATGAACAGTGAGGGGAGCGGAGGAGACAAATCCGAGGCATGTTTGCCATAATAATCAGCTTTGCCCAGCGAAATGGGAGTGAGCCCTGGCCCCCTGCCCCGTGTCCTTGCTGCCACTCAGCTCCCTGCTCCCAAAAGGGCATCCTGGGGCACCTGGAAGTGCCACCCCTGCTGGAAGAACCAGCACAGGACGGGTCCCCAGAGAGCCACGGGGCCCTGGTGCTGCCACAGGGAGGTTCTGGTGTCGCTCCCTGGCCGCCGTGGCCGTGACCCCTGCTGTGGGGCTGGGGGTGCCCATGGCTTGGGAAGTGTCCATGGCTGGTGCCGTACTCACTCTCGGCCTTCTGCAGATCTGGGATTTCTCCCTGTCCAGCCCAGCAGAGCTCACAGGGTTTGTGCAGCACTTCCAGAGATGATGGATGCCCCCACCCTGCCCAGCCCCTCTCAGATCCCTGGATTTGCCCCCTTTGAGCACCGACTGCTGCTCACCACCCCTGGAGCAGGAGATGGAGCAGCACAGTTGGAGATCCTGCAGCTGAGCCAGGTTGAGGCTGTTTTCCAGGGGAGGTTCCTTCCGTGTGGTTGTGGTATCAGCTGGAACTGTGGGAGCTGTGCTGATGCAGCATCCCAGGGTTTTGTGTCATGCTGGATATTCCCATCCCACTGAAGGGGCTCCAGGAGAGCTGGAGAGGGACTGGGGACCAGGGCCTGGGGTGACAGGACAAGGGGGAATGGCTTCCACTGACAGAGGGCAGGGCTGGATGGGATCTTGGGAAGGAATTGTTCCCTGGGAGGGTGGGCAGGCCCTGGCACAGGGTGCCCAGAGCAGCTGTGGCTGCCCCTGGATCCCTGGCAGTGCCCAAGGCCAGGCTGGACATTGGGGCTGGGAGCAGCCTGGGACAGTGGGAGGTGTCCCTGCCCGTGGCAGGGGGGGGATGAGCTGAGTAAGGTCCCTTCCAGCCAGAACCATTCCAGGATTCTCTGGCTCCCCGGGTGCCTCGTGCAGCCCAGGAGGTGCCGCCCGCGCGGCCCTGGCAGGGGATGAAAGGAGCCGATTTCCCACCGCAGCCCCGCAGAAACATCCCAAATCCTTCTGCCCGCTCCGCTGCCGCTTTGGGCTGGATCCCTTTTTGCCGAGGATATTCTTGGGAGGGCTGAAGCTGAGGAGGCTGGGAGCGTGCTGTGCTGGCCCCAGTTCCTCAGGGGGACCTCGGGGGGCTGCAGGAGCGCCCCTGGACAGGTGATTCTGGAACGCTGGACCCCCAGCACTTCCCACCTGAGGATTTCGCCTCTGGGCGCTCTTTCTCTGTGCTCAGGTGCAACGCTGAACAGAGTTTGGTTGTGATCTTGCAGCACCATGGGCAAACTTCAAGTCCTGCTGGAGCATCCAAATGGATGCGATGTGGTTTTGGTTTACAGTTTAGTCCCTGTCACTGTGGGCGAAGGAGGCTCGTGGCTGCTCTCCAGGGTAAAGGAGTTAAAATACTTGTTTCTCCTCTTCCCACTGTCCCATGTTTTGAACCATTTCCAGGCTGTGGTGGGATTTGCTTTGAAGTTTGTGGAATAGCTCCCAGCGGGAGTGGGAAGGTGAGGAGGCAGAGGGGAGGCTCGGTCACGCCAAGTGGAAGTGGTTTATTAATGAAAATATTGTTTTGTTTGTAGAAGGAAGAGTTAATTTTACGAGAACACCTTTGAGGCTTTGCTGATAAAGCAAAAGTAACCTTTGTTCTTCCTGTTTTTCGGTAGGCTTGGATGAAAGGCCGGGATCAGGTTCCTGGGGAACGGGAGATCAAAACAGCTCCACGTTTGACCAAGGAAGGGTAAGGACAAAGCACAAACACCAAGCTCCAACCAAAACAGACGGGGGCTTTCCCAGGCCTTCCAGAGCGTTGGGCCTAACCCTGCAACAGCTGTCCTTGCCCCATTTCAGACAGGGGTTCTGGGAGGTCTGTAGGGTTTCCTCCATCCCCATCTCCCCAGGCTTTGCTGCCTTGAGGTCCCCTTGAGGTTTCTCCTCCAAAAACCCCTCCCAGACCTGCACTAGGATGGGCTCCTGTGGCTGCTCAGGCATCTCCCTCCCTGCACCCGGTGTTGGCGTGGGAAGAGGGGGCTCAGGGGGTGGGACGGGTCCCCAGAGAAGACACGGGAGGGTGGGTTGAGGGATCTGAGTGGGTTGAGGGATCTCATCTGATGGCAAAGCTTCCTGGGCACCCGCCCCACAAGACTTTGGGAACCTGAGGAGGGAATCCCTGCAATCCCCCACCTTGTCTGGCCACGGCACCCTTGGTGGGGATGGAGAACTTGGGGAGGGTTTTGCAGGGAAGGAGTTGAGGCTGCAACACCTCATGACTGCGGCCTGAGGATGGGAAGAGAGAAACGCCACGAACTTCACGGAAATGGGGTTATTTTTGTTTTAATGGGTTTGTGTGATTCGCTTTTGCAATGGCACCTTTCCCTCCCCTCCGGTCAGCAGCGGAGCTGGGGCTGTGGTGTCAACTCTCATTTTTATACTTAGAATTTATGTATTTATATAAATATATCTAAAAATATACATTTATATTTATCCGGCCTTTTCCTCACCCCTTCACCCCCCTGGTTCAGAGAGGGGCTGCCTGGCTCTTGCCTGGTAGGTGCCACAGTGCCTGAGAGCTGCCAGGACATGGTGCCAGGTCCCCTCCTGCCATGTCCCTCCTGCCATGTCCCCTCCCAACACCACGGCCTCTGCACTGCCCAGCTCTCCCTCGGCATGAGGATAAAATCCTTCCCATGCCCTTTTTTACAAGGAGCCTTTGGCTTTGCCCCTTCCTGGGAGAGGCTGGGCCATGGCAGCCTCGTGTTTCGGGAGTGGGCTCAGCGTCCCCACGCTCCCCATGACTGTCCCCTGTTGTCCCAGCAGAGCTATGGCGAAGGCGCCCACTACGGCGAGCACCGGGACCTGCCATCCCACAACAGCATCTCCTCGTCGGCGTTCCTGGGAGCTGGACTCGTGGGTGAGTGCCTGCAGCTGCCTGGCAGCTCCCCAGGGCGGGGGACTCGTGCCACTGGCTGGGGGGAGCCTTGGGACAGCGCTGCTGTTCCCTCTGCTGGAGCTGCTCCAGGTGTTCTCCTGGTGGTCCAGGGGGGTGGTGTCCAGAGGGTTCCATCAGAGCCAGCTGTGCCAGCTGTGCCAGCTGTTTTGTGTGTGTGGTTATTCCCCTGCTTTATGGTGGCACCCCGAGGCAGTAGCAGGGATCAATGCCTGCCAGGATGGGCTGAGTGTGCTCCTGGGAGCTGGGAATCAGGGGTGGCATAGATGCTCACTGTTAAGGGTTTGTTAAGGATTTGGGATGACCCTGCTTGAGTGGGGAGGTGGCACCAGCTGACCCCACTGTGGTCACTTCCAGCCAGACCCGCTGTGACTTGCGAGGGGCTGCTGGCCGTGTCACTTCCCGGAGCGCTGGGGGTGCTCCCTTTGCTGCAGTGGGGTTTGGAGGGGCCTCTTCCCATACCGTGCCAGGCTCCAGCAGCCTTGCCTGGCTCCTCCATCCCCAGCTCCAGGCAGGCAGCGTGAGGAGCTCACAGGGACGGCCTGGGGACGGTGATCCTGTGTGACCGGATGCGTGTGACCATTCACCCAGTCACCTCTGCCAGCCCGGGGGTGGGAGGAGAGATTAAGAGCAGAAAATATCCCTCCTGGAGGGCTTAGAGAGCTCTAATGGCATTAGGTCAGGAATTGGGGTTAGTCCTCCCCACCTTTGCCCACGCAGGGGTGGTTAAAGCACTCCAGCACATGTGGGAGGAGCGGGGCCGGGGCAGGGCTCGCTCGTGGTCGGAAGGGAGGGGTAAGAAGAGGAAATCGTGTTTGAAACAAAATCCCCCCAACACAAAATCGCCCCCTGTGGACCTGGTGGCAAAGGGGAAGAGCAGAGCAGGTCGTGCTGGGACGGGAGCAGCCACACGTTGGCCCCTCCTGGCCTGGCTCGGGGCTCGGGGCTCGCTGTGAGCTCTGCTCACCCTTGTGCTGTTGGGGACAATGTTTGGGTGTCCCTTGGGGATCCTGTGCAGGGGAGGAGCCTTTCCGAGCAGCTCCCCTGTCTCTCTGCAGGGGAGGATCTTTCTTCTCCTTCTCTGCCCCAGGAGGATGTCAGCGGAGCACGGAGAAGGTTTAGAGTGGGACAGGGGAGCCTTGCTGCAGCCCAGCGGGGTTTGGAGGGGATGTGCGTGGGGGGACCCAGCCCAGCCCAGCCCAGCCCATCCCACACCTGGGGCCAAGGCAGCCTTGAGAGTTTCCAGCTGAGGAGGAGCTGCCCGGGGAGGAGCACGGAGGTTTCCCCTTTGATGTGTGCAGGGAAGACGCCTTTGGCTCCCTCTCAAAGCCGGGGCTCCCGGTCCCTGGCAGCCCCCGCGGCTCTCCCTGCAAGCCCGGCCGGTCCCCGGCACGTGGAGTCTCCGTGGGCGATTCCCAGTGGCTCTGGAGCTGAGGGTGAGCGGCGGCCCCGTGGCCAGCAGGACAGTGGCCACACTCTGACCCCAGGCTCAAGGGGCTGCGTCTGCCCAGGGGGGTCAGGGGCAGCACCAGGAGCTCCACCACTGAAACAGGGTGGAGCTCACATTTCTAAGTCCCTTTTCTTCCTGAAATTGAACGTGGTTTAAGTAGAAAGCATCAATTCTGGGAGCAGGTTCCAAAATACATAAATCAGTTTTCATTGTGGAATCAAAGAATCCTGGAGTGGTTTGGGTGGGAAGGGAGCTCAAAGCCCATCCAGTGCCACCCCTGCCATGGGCAGGGACACCTTCCACTGTCCCAGGCTGCTCCAAGCCCTGTCCAGTCTGGCCTTGGACACTGCCAGGGATCCAGGGGCAGCCACAGCTGCTCTGGGCACCCTGTGCCAGGGCCTCCCCACCCTCTCAGTCAAGGATTCCTTCCC
Source organism: Struthidea cinerea (assembly GCA_013397865.1). Lineage (NCBI taxonomy): Eukaryota > Metazoa > Chordata > Aves > Passeriformes > Corcoracidae > Struthidea > Struthidea cinerea. Next base: position 167,171 of record VZTI01000009.1, on the reverse strand, counting down.
AATATCCCATCCAACCCTACCTCTTTGCTCATGTGCTGGGAAGGAAGGAAGGACATGGGGAAGAGCAGGGATGGGATTTTCTCTTCCTCTTTTCCAAGCTGCTTCTGAAAACTTTGAGAGTGGCAAAATGCAAAGGGAAAGGGCATGAAAATAAAATAATGCTTCTGTAAAAGCAGAGGAAAAACAGGAGGGAAAGGAGAGTTTTGGAGATGTGTCCCCTTGGCTGCCAAGCCCTGGTTGCCAGCAAGGTGCCCCTCAGGGCGGGAAGTTCATGCTATGGGGTGGTTGAGTGGAACCAGGGAATTTTAAAACTTGAGAAGGTGGAGGGAGCAGATGAGGATGAACATGTTGTGGTAGCTGATGGATGAAAGGTGTCTGAGACATCTAAGCTCTTCTCCAAGATCAGAATTTTCATCTCTTTCCCACTAGACCTCTATTTCTTCAAGGAGGGTCAGGAACTGTGGGAAGAGCCATTTTGGGAGCAGCTTGGATGCTCTGTGGTGGCAGTGGTGGGTTGGGCCAGGAGAGGGGGAGGCTGAGCTGAAAGGGCCCCCCAAAGTCAGCGTTGGCTTCCTGCGCTGAGGCTCTGAGCAGTCGGGGTGGTGATGGCTCCTCCTGGGACCCCCATCCTCTGGATTCTGCGTTCCTGGAGTCCCTGCATGTCCCAGGGCCAGGCTGCAGCCCCCCGTCCTCTGAGGAGGGGCTTTAGGGACAGCGGGCACCTTCCCGCAGCAGAGGGACACTGCAGGCTGGCAGCACTTGGTGGAGAAACAGAGCAAATGGTGATTTTTTACCTCAATTTTCCACATGGAAAAGGAGGCTCTGCTCTGACCAGTCTTTGGTGCGCTGAGGAGCTCCTGCCAGCCTGAGCTTTGGAGCAGTGGTCACATCCCTTCCAGGGCGCAGCCTTCCCCTGTCCCTGCAGGCTGGTGGCATTTTGGGGCCCTGGAGATCCCGAGGGGGATCCCGGGTGCAGCCCCTGCTCCCCCTCCTGCACTCAGAGTGATCTGAGCAGGAGCAGGGAGCAAGGAGAGAGACCGGGAAGCTGCAGGGTGCAGTGGCCCTTTGGATAAGGGAGCAGTGGAATGCTGGATCCATCCATCCAGATCTCTGCCCGGCGTGTCCCTGTGCTGGGAGCTGCTGTCACAAACTCCACGAGCAGCAAACTCCGTGGGAAAGGGATTTGCCTGGCCCAGGAGAGAAGGAAAGCAGGTCTGAGTTCGGGGGGAGCAGAACACTGCCAGCACACCCCTGAAATCCCCGCCAGGCTGCATCCCTGCCTCCTGTTCCTGTCCTGGTCGGGCCCTTTGGTGTCACGCCAGCCCAGGGTCCCCGTCCCAGGGGCAGTGGGGAAGGGGCTGCTCAGCCCCTGGGGTGGAGCTGGGCGAGTACAAAGCTCTGATTTAGTCCCTGCAGTTCCCTGCAGTGGCTCCAGAGCAGGAACAGCAGCCGGAGGGACGGTCACTGCTCCTCACCCCAGTCCAGCCCAGTCTCGGGGTGGTGACCTTGTGGCTCTCGGTGCACACCTCATCCAAAAGCAGTTTGAAGGGAAAAGCACTGATTTCTGTTCAGCGGCTGAGTTTGGGCTCACGGATGTTCTTTGGATGAACAAAGCTTGGCTTTGGGAGGCACCTTCAGCACGGAGCCCAGAGGGGCTGCACTGGCACAGCACCTGGGGGTGCTCCCCCCACCCAGGGCTCCCCCGGGGCTGTGGGGGATGCCCCTCCTGCTCTCATTAGGGGGACAGTGTGAGGGGAATCTTCAGTCGCTTCCCTCTGCCACAGCTTCAGCTCCACAAGGTGATGGGGAAAACCAGAGCTCTCTGCAGGACTGACTGGGCCGGGAGCTCTGGGCTGTGTTGCACTGATGGAGTAACCTAAATTTGTCAAAAGAATAAGAATAAATTAGAAAGTGTCCAAAGGAGGGACACGGAGCTGGGGAAGGGTCTGAGGAGCGGCTGAGGGCACTTGGCTCGTTCAGCTGGAGCAGAGGAGACCGAGGGGAGGCTCCTCGGGGGCTGCAGCTCCTCCCGAGGGGAGGCAGAGGGGCAGGGGCTGAGCTCTGCTCTGGGACAGGGACAGGAGCCCAGGGAACGGCTGGGGCTGTGTCAGGGCTTGGGATGGATCTCAGGGAAAGGTTCTTCCCCCCGAGGCTGCTGGGCACTGCCCAGGCTCCCCAGGGAATGGTCCCGGCCCCGAGGCTGCCAGAGCTGCAGGAGCGTTTGGGCAGCGCTCTCAGGGATGCCCCGGGTGGGGTTGTTGGGGTGTCTGTGCAGGGCCAGGGGCTGGACTGGATGATCCCTGTGGGTCCCTCCCAGCTGAGGATATTCCAGGATTCCATGATTGTAAATCCCTGGATGGAAACACCATCAGTGCTCTGAATGAGAAGCATCCCAGGCTTCTGGGGCGGGGTCTTTGAACCAGGTGAGCAGGTGCAGGACCAATGTCTGAGCCTTCCATCTCTCCCTCCTCCGAGTTTTTCAGCTTTGAGCCTTTGGTGCTGCTCCTGGGGGACAGGGAATGTCCTGGGGAGTTCTGAGCTTCCCAGCCTGGGGTGGGGAGAGGTGACCGGAGCATCCCTGGCTGTCCTGGGGTGGTGCCAGGACACAGCACGGTGACAAACCGCCTCGTCCCAGAGGGTCAGGAGGGCGAGGAGGGCTTTTCTGTCTGTTTGAAGTCACCAATTTCACAATTTCACCATTCATCTTCAGCAGGGACAGGCGGGGAGCGGGGTGGTTAAACAGCGAGGAAACTGATAAGCCATAACAGATTTCTTTCTAGTAATTATTTCAGTAATTAGCTGCCTTTCAGAGCAGCGCTCCTAATCGGGTGGGTATTGTCAGCGCCTGTAGATTGGGGTCTTCCTGGACAATGGGTTTAATCAGGGGCTTGTTGCTGCTCCTGGTTTTTTAACTTCTTTTTTTCCTCCCCGTTTTTAATCCCTGGCTGTGTTTTGCCTCCCCTTTTCCCACAGGCCAGAATTCTAATGGAATTCTAATGGAATTAGCAGTGTGGGGCCGGGGGAGGTGCACGGTGGGTGGTGGCTGTGCTGGGGCTGGGGTGATGTGGGGGCACTGGTTTTGCCCGTGGGTGCTGGTAAAACTTGCAGGCAGCATTTAAATTCTTTTTCTCGGGCTGTCAAGTGCAGGGCCAGGAGCTGGACTTCGGTGATCCCTGTGGATCCCTTCCAGCTCGGGCTGTTCCATGGTTCTGTGGTCTGTGAGAGAAATGGCAAAGCCGTGAGTTTGTTTAAAAGCAGTTTGCTGCGGTGGAGGTGAGATGCTGCCGAGATCCAGGGTGCCAAAGCCAATCCCTGACGCTGCCAGAGCTGGGGGGAACCTCTGGGAAGAGCAGTTTTTATTTTTCCACCTTGTCCCCCCGAGCTCGGGGCAGCTGTGCCTCTGGGAGGAGTCGCACACACGGCGTGGAGGGTTTCTCTGGAAAAGCCCTGGGTGAAGGCAGGGCCTGGGGGAGGCTTCCCAGATCCTGCAAGAGGGAACGTGCTGGGAGAGGAGAGAGGCTGGAAAGGGCTCCTTAGGCAGGGCTGGAGGCAGCACGGGCAGGTGAGGGGCAGGAGCAGGAGCTGGCAGGGGGAAGGGCAGGAGGGGGATGCCAGGAAGAGCTGGAGATGCTGAATGCTCTCGGCCAGTGTCTGGGGGCACTGAGTCAAGGTGCCTCCGCTGTGCTTCACCTCCTTCCTCTCCAAGGGATTTATTCCCACGATTTTCTCCCCCTCCTCCTCCCACAAGATCCCTCCATGCCCGTCTGCAGGATTTCAGTAATTCTCTTGGGAGCAAGATGGAGTTTGGGGAGATTCCTGGTGGTTTTTTCCCACCCTGGTCCTTGCCTCCTTCCTGGGGCTTTGCCACCTTTCCTGGTTGGTGCCCTGGGCCGTGGCTGCCAGGGGGTGACGGGGTGGGTCTGGGTTTGCCGCCTGTGCCATCTCCCTGCCCACAGGAACAGCCTCTTCTGCTGGCAGGTTCAGCCTTTCCTTGTGCAGCCTTTGAATCTCAGCAGGCTTAGGTACATTCCAATCCAGAAAAGTTTGCCATTCTTTCTTCTGCCTTGCTTTCAAAGACAATTAAATGTAAAATTTCTTCTGCTGAGTTTTTTGCTGCTTTTTTCCCTTGTTGTGTGATGATGGAGGGTGCAGGAGCTGGGCTGGCCAGGGCTGCCCTTTCTTTCCCAGTGTCCCCCATCCCATGGGGCACCCGCAGACCCAAGGGTGCAGCAGATGCTGAGGGAGGAATGAGAGACATCCAGGGAAGGTTGTGGGTTTGGAGCAGAGCTGGCACTGGGTTCAAAGAATCCTGGAATATCCTGAGCTGGGAGGGACCCACAGGGATCATCCAGTCCAGCCCCTGGCCCTGCACAGACACCCCAACAACCCCACCCTGGGCATCCCTGAGAGCGCTGTCCAAACGCTCCTGCAGCTCTGGCAGCCTCGGGGCCGGGACCATTCCCTGGGGAGCCTGGGCAGTGCCCAGCAGCCTCGGGGGGAAGAAGCTTTCCCTGAGATCCATCCCAAGCCCTGACACAGCTCCAGCCGTTCCCTGGGCTCCTGTCCCTGTCCCAGAGCAGAGCTCAGCCCCTGCCCCTCCGCCCCCCCTCGGGAGGAGCTGCAGCCCCCGAGGAGCCTCCCCTCAGTCTCCTCTGCTCCAGCTGAACGAGCCAAGTGCCCTCAGCCGCTCCTCAGACCCTTCCCCAGCTCCGTGTCCCTCCTCTGGACACTCTCCGACAGCTTTGGATCCTTCTGATCTTGTGGTGCCCAAAGTGCCCCCAGCGCTGGAGCTGAGGCTGCCCCAGTGCAGAGCAGAGCGGGACAATCCCTCCCCGGCCTGGTGCCCCCCAGGACACGGTGGCCCTTTGGGCTGCCAGGACACACCGGGGACTCAGATCCAACTTGCCACCGACCAGAACCCCCAGGTCCGTTCCCACGGCGCTGCTCTCCAGCCTCTGATTCCCAGTCTGTCCCTGCATCCAGGGCTGCCCCATCCCAGGGCAGGAATCCAGCCCTTGTGCTGTTAAACATCACATGGTGGGGATTGCCCAGTGTCCCTTCACCTCCCACACACATCCGGGAGCCCCCTGGTTCAGCCCAAGTTCTCAGGTGATGGCAGAGGCTACTGGATGGGGCTTGGAGCAGCCTGGGATGGTGGGAGGTGTCCCTGCCCATGGCAGGGCTGGAACTGGATGAGCTTTAGGGTCCCTTCCAACCCAAACCATCCTGTGATTTCTTGATTCTCCACACCAGTCTCACACGGAAGCAGCAGTGTGTTATCAGACAGGAGAGCTGGCTGCTGCTGTCCAGCCAAACCCCCGTGGCATTAGCCTGCCTCTCCTCTGCTTTAGGAGTAATCAGGACCTGCCTGATGCCACAGCCTGCTGAGTCCTTTGTGCCCGTGGCCGGTGCTGCGGCAGATCGAGCTCTTAAGCTCTTTTAGAAATTAGGTCATTTAGGAGATCCATCCCCTGACATTCTGACCTTTGTTTACTTAACGTTTAAGCCTCGGAAAGGAAATGGCAGCAGCACCCGGAGCCTCCGGCTGGCCCTGGAGGTGAGGGAGGGGGAGGCTGTGCCGTGCCAGGACCTTCCAATCAGGAATGGGGCTCTGGGGCTTGGGCGTTGTAGTGGGGGAATCCACTAAAATTTTTGGGTTGAGTTCAAGGCCTCCATGGTGAGGTTGCAAAATGAGCAGCCTCTTCTGTCTTGCCATCTGGCACAGGGTGCCCAGAGCAGCTGTGGCTGCCCCTGGATCCCTGGCAGTGCCCAAGGCCAGGCTGGACAGGGCTTGGAGCAGCCTGGGACATGGGAAGGAAGGTGCCCCTGCCCATGGCAGGGGTGGCACTGGATGGGATTTAATGTCCCTTCCAACCCAAACAACTCAGGCATTCTCTGATCCCTTGGCCCTGTGCTTCAGGGGGGCTGGTTTGAGGCATTTTGCTTCCCCTCCCCTCTTCATCTGCTCCCCAAAACCTCTTGGTGGTGTGGGGAGGGTCCTGCCAGCCCCAGCGTCGCCCCAGTGCATTAACCTGCATCTTAGTGGCCTCAGGGCTGGCTTTAGCCTAAGCAGATTGGCAAAATCCTGCCCCTCCCAGTTTTGCTCACTAAGGCAGACTGGAGGCAGGATGTGCTCTGTGATCCCCTTTTCGGGAAGGGTTTGGGGGTGGGGGCTGCTGGAGTGCCTGTTCCCCACTAGAAGACTGTCTGGTTTTGCTTTAGGGGCATGGAGACAATCCCAAAGGACACAGTTGTGCCTCCAGCTGCTCCGGGCACAGCACAGAACCATTCCCTTCCTCCCAGCCTTGTGTCCTTTGCTGTTCTGGCACCCCTGGGTGCTGCTGGCTGGGGCCACACTGTGCCCAGGGCAGTGACCATGAGGCAGGAGAGTGCCAGGATGTTTTGGAGAGGGAACATCCCACCAGCGGTCTGGGCTCCTTTTTTTCGGCCCTTCAAAACTTTATTTTCAGCTGCGTGTGTGCAGGGTGAGGTGGGTGTGAGAGAAGACCTTGTTGATGCTGAGTGCCAGGACACAGGGAACGGCTTCCACTGCCAGAGGGCAGGGCTGGATGGGATATTGGGAAGGAATTGTTCCCTGGGAGGGTGGGCAGGCCCTGGCACAGGGTGCCCAGAGCAGCTGTGGCTGCCCCTGGATCCCTGGCAGTGCCCAAGGCCAGGCTGGACACTGGGGCTTGGAGCAGCCTGGGACAGTGGGAGGTGTCCCTGCCCATGGCAGGGGTGGCACTGGATGGGCTTTGAGGTCCCTTCCCACCCAAACCATTCCAGGATTCTCTAAAGTTCCCAGGGGCACGTGGGCACCGCTGGCACGGGGCTGTTCCCACACAGATCCCAGCTGGCAGCGATGCCCCGGCTGTGAGGAACCCGCAGGTTTTGGGAAGTCGAATCTCCCCCAGGAGAGAGGAGTAGGTGCCAGTGCCCGGTGAGGAGCAGAGCTCAGCTCTCGTGCGCTGGGATTGCATTTCCTGTTGTCTGGAAAGCGCTCCCGGAGTCTGGTCACTCGTCCTGGCCTTTGGTCTGCTCCGGCCCTGCCTTGCCAAGCCCAGCTGGCCGCTCTCCGGTGTCTGCAGGGAGCTTTTGGCTCGGGCTGACCCTGCCCGTTTCCATGGCCACGAGCACTTCCCTGCGTCGCTGCAGCTCCGGGCTTTTGGTGTTTATGGACCAGCTCTCCCAGCAGCTCCTGTTTCAGCAGGAGCTTTTCTGGGCTGTCCCTTCATGGAGGGCAGAGGTGCTGCCTCACGGGAACAGGATTTGTCCCTTGGCAGGATCCAGGTGCCTGGGGGCAAAAAACCCCCGTCCACTTCCCTCTTACCCCAAACCTTGTTTTTTCTCTTCTCCTTCTGCAGGGAAGAGCAGTGAAAGAGCCTCATACTCCACGTTTGGAAGAGACACAGGGATGCCAGGACTAAACCAGGTAATGATAAAATGCAGTGAGATTTTCTGCTTCATTTACTGGCTCCCGAAAGTGAGAGTCTGGTACTGAAAACCAGGCTGGATTTACATCCCATCACCATGCACGGGGTCCTGGTAAGCCTCTGCTCTGCTCCAAAACCTCTGTGGAGTGTTGGGGGTTCATGCTGGTGTGTGTTGCTGGCTCCGAAGAGTTGTCAGAGGTTAGAAAATGTTGATTGTAGCAGCCTCTTGCTCCTTTCCCAAACTTCTCCAGGCTCACTGGTTTTGTTATTGTTCCTCCTGGTTTGTGTTTGATCAGCCGTGACCCAGCCACGCTGCCTCGCCGGGGAGTTCCAGGGAGTCGGATCCAAGCAACACCTTCCCTGTGCCAGGCTGGCCGTGGGCAGGGGAGCGTTCCAGGAGGCTCCTTCCCCCTCCCCTGCCTGCCCTGGGCTTTCCCTCTCCCTCTCCAGCAGCGTCTCCCAGTTCCCTGGGCAGTGTCCCGTGTCCCAGCTCTGGGCAGGGGGGCTCTGTGGGGTGGTTCCTGTCAGTGACTGTCAGGTGCAGCTTTGGTTTCATGGTGGGGCTGTTGATGCGGGACCTGCAGCAGGAGCTCTGTGCAGCTCTGGGGCCCAGCATCGGGACCTGGAGCTGCTGGAGCCAGTCCAGGGGAGGCCCCGGAGCTGCTCCCAGGGCTGGAGCCCCTCTGCTCTGGAGCCAGGCTGGGAGAGCTGGGGGTGCTCACCTGGAGAAGAGAAGGCTCCAGGGAGAGCTCAGAGCCCCTTGCAGGGCCTGAAGGGGCTCCAGGAGAGCTGGAGAGGGACTGGGAACAAGGGCTGGAGGGACAGGACACAGGGAATGGCTTCCACTGCCAGAGGGCAGGGCTGGATGGGATATTGGGAAGGAATTGTTCCCTGGGAGGGTGGGCAGGCCCTGGCACAGGGTGCCCAGAGCAGCTGTGGCTGCCCCTGGATCCCTGGCAGTGCCCAAGGCCAGGCTGGACATTGGGGCTGGGAGCAGCCTGGGACAGTGGAAGGTGTCCCTGCCCGTGGCAGGGGTGGGATGGGATGGGTTTTGAGGTCCCTCCCACCCCAAACCACTCTGGGATTCCATGATCTCCCCATGGGAGGGGACCCGGCACAGCAGAGCCGCCTCTCGCAGACACAGCCTGGCCCCACTGGGTCACCCCACGTGAACCCCGGGGCTGTGCTGGGGGGAACAAGTTTGCTTCCTGTGGGGAATACCACAGGCGTCAATCCGAGCCCGGAACGCAGTGGAGCAGCCCTAGATAACCTTCCCTGCTGCCACCAGCATCCAGAAATAGTTTTTCGGGAAGGAGCGAGCACCTCCCTTTGATGTGTGGCTCCAAGTGCCCCCTCAGTGCCCGGCGTGGCCCTGGGGAAACAGTCCCAGCACCAGAGCCAAGGGAGGAGCTTTTGGCCGGACAGCTTTTATTTTATCCATGTACACACACACATATTACATGTTTTAATTTTGCACAAATTTGTCATAATTTCCTCCTCTCTGAAGTGAGGATGTTTCCTTTGCTGGAGCAGCTGTGCTGGCTGTGCCAGAGTGGATTTCATTTACCACTGAAGCTGCTCAAAGAAAACCGGGCCCAGTGCCAAGTGTTGCTTTTGGATGTGATGGTTTTGCTGGGCTTTCGTGGAGGAGGGGGAATATAAGGTAACAGAAATGGGGGGGCAAATGGCCGGGAGAGGCCCCGGGAGAGGCAGGCACAGGGCTCAGGATCGGGTGGCAAATCCCACTTGATGTGGAGAGGAGACAAAACCCCCTTGTGGGAGTGGGGGGAGGCCAGCGGAGCCGCTGTGGCCCCCAGAGCAGTTGTTGCTTCTGGCTCCAGTTTGGGGGAGTGAGGAGGGTTGACATTTTTTTTGTTTGTTTTTGAAAAGATGAAAGCTTGTCTGGTGGAGATGTCCTGGATGGGGATCAGGTTCTTCTCCAAAAATGCCCTGCTCTGGGGCAGAGCCGCAGCTTCCCCCTTGTTTAACCCTGAACCATCCCCTGGGGCATCCCCAGGGAGAGGAAACGGGAAGAAAACCCCTTTCTCTGGGAAACTGCCTCAAAATCCCAGTGCCTCCCCTGCCTGCAGGAGGAGCAGGGCAGCAGCTCCCGGGATCCCTCCGGGTGCTTTCCTTGGCCGTGCACGGAGCGGGTCCGGAGCGAAGGAAACCTGAGCAGTGGAACAGATTGCAGGAATGTCACCAGCTGTGAACACACGAGCTCCTCTTTCCCTCCCTGACCCCTTTCTGGAGGAGATGGAGTTTGAAAGCAAAGGTTTTTCTTTCCAGTTTCTCAAAAGCCTGAAATCCTCCTTTATTTCCATGTGTTGCCCTCGGAAGATGGGTCAAAGCTGAGCTTTTGGGCCTTCAGGGCCCTTTGCCAGCCCTGTGCAATTCCATGTAAATACACTGAACTTCCTCCAAGCTGAGAGGGGCAGTGCTGGAGGAGAGGCTCCATCCCAGGAGGGAGCACCCCAGGCTCCGGCTCCCCCGGCTCCGCTGCTTCCCAGCGTGCCCAAGGTCAGCCGGGATAAACACGAGGGAGGAGTTTCCTGGCTTTAGAAAGAGGGATTTGGCTTTTCCCTGACAAAACTCAGGAGAAAACCACCCTGAGCAGCGGCAGCGCCATTCCAGGGCCCTGGCCACGACGTGGGCTGGTGACATGGGGCTCATCCTGCCCTCCTGGACACCAAGGTGACCGTGGGACCACGCTGTCCCCCCATGGCACCTGCTGGTTTGCGTCCCTGGTTTGCAGAGGTTCCTCGCTGGGGTCCAGCAGGAAAGCACAAGTTGAAAGCCCCTTTTGTTCCCCCACACCTATTCCCCCACCTCCACCCCCATATTTACGGATTTGCTTTCCCTCCTGGCCCCTTGGCTCATGTTTATTTTTCCCCTCAGCTGAATTGGTGTGAAGGTGGCTCAAAGCAGCTCTGTTCTCTCCCAGCAAGTCGTTTTCCAGCGTAATTCCATGGAAGGGCTTTTCTCTCTCCTTGTTTGCAGCCCGGTTTCCTGCCCAGCGAGATGGGAATCGCCAGCCCGAGCACGCTTTCCCCCACCGGGGGCAAAGGGGGGTCTCAGTATTTTTCTTACCCCAACAATCCTCGCAGGAGAGGTGCTGAGAGCAGCATAGGTGAGTGACTGCGTGTCCCCTGGGTGCCACCACGCCGCAGGGTTGTCACCTGGGCAGGTGCCCTTGTCGGATCTGCCTTTGGGAATGAGGAACTGATGCTGGGAACGAGGGCGTTGGTGTTGGGAACGAGGGGCCGATGTCATGCCATGGGTGTACCTGGCATGAATTTGGCATTTGCTCTTCGCTGGGGAGGGAATGCATATAAGTATCTCTTATCTATAGAGAGATATCTAACTCCAAGAAAGGGGTGCTCAGAGTCAGGTGCAATTTCCCTCTTTCTGGAAAATGCCAGATTAGCTGAAAGCAGCAAAGCTTGAGGTTCTTCTAAAAACACCTCCGGCCACACTGCACATCACTCGTCCTTCCTGGAGAACCTTGGGCTGCCTCGGAGGCTGTTTCCGTGGCTGGTGGCCCTCCTGGAGCTGCAGCGGGCAGGACTGGCAGGAGCAGGGCGTAGGAGGCAGCGGGAGGTCCGGGCGCTGTGCCGTGGGACTCAGGGAATGTTTGCTCCAGGAGCTCTCCCTGCCCGCTCCGGGGTTCCCAAGCAGGACTTGCCCATGTCTGGATCGACCTAGGAAAAACTTTTACCACAGGCTGGGGTCAGGTGTGGGTTTAGCTTCGGAGGGAAGACAAGCTCCAGTTCCCCAGAACTTGTGTTTCTCGTCACAGTTCCCCCTGCAGCCTCCAGAGCCACTTTCCTGCTGCTATTTCGGGCTTTCCCCTACAAGTGAAACCAGAAGTGACCCAGTGATGGGTGCATTTTTCAGTGCTTTTCAGAAAAAGGCACCTACTGTGGTGCTGCCACCTCAGCCTGGAAAATGATTCTTTAGCACTCTGTGGGATGAATTCCTGCTCTGGAGCTACATTCCAGCCGAGTCCCTGGCTTGGCAGGTTGCTGTGTTAGCACCCTGCACCCCCCAGCCAGGGCTTTCCTTAATTATGAAAAATAATTTTTTTAAAAAGATGAAAAATTATAAAAATTAATTATAAAAAATAATAAAAACACTTATAAAAATAATAATTAGGAAAAATTGAATTCTAAAAAAATTTAGCCAGTGCTTCCCCATGAGCCACTCCTGGATGTTTCCCCACCACCTCCCTGAATTGTCCCCTTTCCCCAGGAGACTGTGTCCCCCTCCAGAGCTGGAACGGGAGGGATGGGCTGGGGTTTGTCCCTGGGAAGCACATCCCTGCCTCCTGCAGCAGTGAAGCTTTCCCAAGTATATCCCTGTGTAGGGAGCAAATGAAAACACAGCTCAGCCCTGCATGTGTTCCCTTTCTGCATCCTCTCTCCGCAAACCCACTTCAAGTTAAAGTGTTTCCCAAAAAAACCCCAATGAGGGTTTATAACATTAAATGTTATTACATTTATGGGCTCAGTCTCTCCCAACAAGCCCTTGCTGTCCTGGGTTCTCTGTGTGGCTGTGAAACCTCCCCCCAAAGGGTGCAGTAGGGATTTGGAGGGGCTCATCCTTGGACGTTTTCACTGTTGATGCTTCCTTGGCCACGGGACATTTGGGATCTCAGCCCTGTTTGTACCTGCAGTTTCCAACCCCGGAGACTTTTGCTGCAGCTCGTTTCCCCTCCCTCTAACCCCCCTGAAAACTCAGCTCCTCTCTTCTCTAACGCAGATGGGCAGCCCAAAAAGGTTCGGAAGGTGCCTCCTGGACTCCCCTCCTCGGTAAGTGGCAGCAGCGCGTTCCCCATTCCCCCATGCCCTGGAAGCCGTCCCTGCTCCCTGTGCCGCAGCGCTGCAACCCCAAACACCGAGGGCCGGGGTTGTAGGGGAACGGGGAAGGGTTTCCCGTGTGGGAGACTGGGGAAGCTTTGGGAGAGCTCGGCGGGGAAGGAGCCCGGGGCCGCGGCCTCCCGCCCCGCAGCCTGGGCTGGGTTTGACGTCATGTCGCGAGTGAAAGGCGACACCGGGGCTCGGCTGTCGCTGGGCAGGGGCAGCAGCGCAGTTGCGCTGGGGGCAGGCAGCTGAGCCCCTCCAGGTGTGCGCTGCGTTGCAGGAAAGCTGAGCAGCCTGCAGGAATATACGCTGTCCCCGCTCCCGCGGCTGTTCGGGGAATGAACTGAACAATGTCTTTGTGGCTGAAGTAATGGGATCTCCAGGAAAGCTAATTGGGGCGGGCTGGAGGGTTCCTGCAGGAACACGGGAGCTGTCTGGCGGCCGGGGCTGCATTCCTGGCTGGAATGTTTGCGTGCTTGGAGGGGGACGGTGCTGTCCCATTGGGCTCTGTCCCCAGGCTCTGTCCCGTTGGGCTCTGTCCCACTGGGCTCTGTCCCATTGGGCTCTGTCCCATTGGGCTCTGTCCCCAGGCTCTGTCCCCAGGCTCTGTCCCATTGGGCTCTGTCCCATTGGGCTCTGTCCCCAGGCTCTGTCCCAAGGCGCTGTCCCATTGGGCTCTGTCCCACTGGGCTCTGTCGCCAGGCTCTGTCCCAAACCGGGGCTGTGCTGGGGATGTGCCCTCACTCCCTGCCAAAGCTGCTGTGACGCTCCCCCATTCCCATCCCATGGGGGAAATCCCGTGCTGTGGCATTCCCTGAGTACTCGAGCAGAGCTTTAACCTCCAGCACAGGCTCTGCCTGTGGAATTGGACCCCGAGGTGCTGGGTTTGGAGGATAGAGGGAGAGGAGGGCACCGAGGGCTTGCTGGGTTGGGCTCGCAGACCTGGGGGTGTTGGAGGGTCCGTGTGGATCCACATGAGGCAGAAACCAGCTCCAGTTGCTCCAAGAGTCTGTGTTTTTACAGGGAAAACCTGCTCGAGTCACAATCCGTGTCACTGCCTCGGGTTTCTGTGTGAAATTGGGAGCGTTAAACCCCAGTCGACATGTGGGGAAAACATCGCTCCCGACAAATGGCCTTTATTGGCCTCGGATTTCAAAGTGCTGGGGCTTGGCCCGTCCTGCTGGCAGAGCCCTGGAGGGCCCTGATTCCCACAGGAGGAGCTGCCTGGCATTTGCCACAGCTCAGCCCCTTCCCCGTGTCTGAGTGACACCTGCACAGCCTTTCATGGGATCATGGAATGGTTTGGGTTGGAAGGGACCTCAAAGCCCATCCATTGCCACCCCTGCCATGGGCAGGGACACCTTCCACTGTCCCAGGCTGCTCCAAGCCCCATCCAGCCTGGCCTTGGGCACTGCCAGGGATCCAGGGGCAGCCACAGCTGCTCTGGGCACCCTGTGCCAGGGCCTCCCCACCCTCACAGGGAGGATTTTTTCCCCAACATCCAACCTAAGTCTCCCTCTCTGCCCTGGCTGTTGCCTCGGCTGCCCCTTGATGCCAAAGCTCCAATTTTCAGAGCACGGGCTGGTTCTGCCTCTTTCTCTCACCCTCCCTGTGCTGGGAGCCCCGGCTTCCTGGTTTGTTTTTGAACTTCCACACCTGGGGAGACAGATCCCTGCCGAGGCGGCAGCAGAAGTGTGAAGCAGAAGGAGTGGCCTCAAAGGCAGCGGATCAAAGGCTCTTTCTTGTCTGACTCGCCCATGCAGGAGCCCGCCCCGTGTTATCGCTGGACCCCGTGCAAAATAAATAGGTTAATCAGCATCTTATTAAAATGAAGTGCTTTAATCTGTAATTCCCGAGCTGCTTTGAAAACTCGCCGAGGTCAGCGGCGGCAGGAGCTGAGGGTGGGTGGGTGAGCAGGGAGTGATGCCAAAGGCACCGAGAGGCACCGGCAGCGTGAGGGGGTTCAGGGGCTGTGAGGAGCGATGCCAGGCAGGGATGGGCACAGAGGTGCCTGTGCTGGGAACCCAGGGCCTTTGGGCTCAGGGCTTTTATCCCGATGATGCCACGGAGCTGCTCCCAGGGCTGGAGCCCCTCTGCTCTGGAGCCAGGCTGGGAGAGCTGGGGGTGCTCACCTGGAGAAGAGAAGGCTCCAGGGAGAGCTCAGAGCCCCTGGCAGGGCCTGAAGGGGCTCCAGGAGCCAGAGGGCAGGGCTGGATGGGATATTGGGAAGGAATTGCTCCCTGGGAGGGTGGGGAGGCCCTGGCACAGGGTGCCCAGAGCAGCTGTGGCTGCCCCTGGATCCCTGTCAGTGTCCAAGGCCAGGCTGGACATTGGGGCTTGGAGCAGCCTGGGACAGGGGAAGGTGTCCCTGCCATGGCAGGGGTGGGAAGGGGCTGGGCTTTAAGGTCCCTCTGAACCCAAACCATTCCACAGTTCTGTGCAGTAGGTGCTGGGGTGGGGCTGCCCTCAGGGCATGGAGCCCCTGGGAGCCTTCCTGCAGCTTTGGAGCTCCTGGCCACGGGCTGCTGTGTCTGGGCACAGGATCCAGGGCTGGACGTGGCCCCACATCGGCGTCGGTGCCAGAGGAACCCAGGCAGGGATTTTGTGCAAGTCGGTTCCTGCAGGGTTTGGTTGCCACAGTGAGTTCAGTGCCTGGGAGCTGTTTCAGGCCGTGCATTCCCAGTCTGGTCACTGCTCTGTTCAGCCTCAGTCTGCCCAAAGTCCCACCCCAGCTCCTGCATTGAAGCAAGAAAAACAGGGAGGGGAAAACAACCCAAGACCACAAAGCGCTGCGAATCCCAGCGCTGGGGCTTTTCGAGCGGCTCTCGCCGCGCTGGCAGATTTTAACCGGAGGAAATGACCTCACCTGGAGGTCCCCGAGGCCGCCGGCCGGCGTGAGGGCCGGGCTGGGGAGCGGGGCCGGGCCCTCAGTCCCGGCTGCCGGCAGCGCCCGGCCCGGCCTCGGGCCCGCACACGGCTCCGCGCAGGGAACAGAGAGACGGAGCTGGCTTTTCACAGCCTCCCCTGTGCTGGGCAGCAAAAGGAAAAATTCACGGGGGTCAGGGCCAGGATTGCGGTGAAACTTGGCCCCCAGGATCCAGCAGGAGATGTTGCGGGGGTGGTAGAGCAGGGTGGATACACGGCAAGGTGAACTCCCCCCTGCTCTGCTTCCCCTCCCTCGCCCTGCGCTGCACCCCTGCTCCCTCCATCCCTGCGATTTTACCCCCCTTGTTTTCTCGGTGGGCTCCTGGCTTGGCTGTTGGTGCAGCTGCCGGGCGCCTGGCCCCGAGCCAGCCCCTGCCAGATGGCGCGGGGCTCTCAGACGTGCTGTGCTCCATTCCCTGTCCCGGCTCCCGCTATTTAATCAAATTATAGGAAAAGTCAATTTGCTGGATTCCCGTCCTCCGCTGCTTCCCCCATCCCCCCCAGCCCACGCGCGGCTCCCTCTGCCCACAGCACCCGGCAGCAGCCTGGGGACCAGGGCCTGGAATTCTCTTTTTTGAGCGAGGGACAAAGGGCAGCTGCCAGTGTGTCAGGATTTGCCCTTCCCCCTCTCTCTCTTTTTTTTTGTCTTTATTTTACAAGCTCCCTGTAGAATCACAGAGTCATTAAGGTTGGAAAAGCCCTCTAAAGGTCACAGAGTCCAACTGTTCCCCAGCACTGCCAAGGCCACCAGTGACCCATGTCCCCAAGTGCCACATTCACACACTGTTTGAGCACTTCCAGGGGTGGTGACTCCACCACTGCCCTGGGCAGCCCTTTCCAATGTCTGACCACACTTTCAGTGAAGAAATTTTCCCTAAACTCCAACCTAAACCTCCCCGGGCCCAGCCTGAGGCCGTTCCCTCTCCTCCTGTCCCTGTTCCCTGGGAGCAGAGCCCGACCCCCCCCCGGCTGCCCCCTCCTGTCAGGGAGTTGTGCAGAGCCACAAGGTCCCCCCTGAGCCTCCTTTTCTCCAGGCTGAGCCCCTTTCCCAGCTCCCTCAGCCGCTCCCGGGGCTCCAGCCCCTTCCCCAGCTCCATTGTCCCTTGCTGGATTTCAGGGGGGGCTTTGGGGTTGTTTTTTTAAACAGGAAGAAGCCTGGCACAGGCTGCCCAGGGCCGTGGTGGAGTCACCATCCTGGAATTGTTCAAAAAACGTGTGGATGTGGCACTTGAGGACAGGGGTTAGTGGTGACCATGGGGGTGCTGCTGCTTTGGTGGTTGGACTTGATCTTGAAGGTCTCTTCCAACCTTAAGGATTCTCTGATTCTGACTTTTATTCCCCACCATCAATTTTGCCCCTTTTTGCTGGTGCGGACCAGGGCTGGAAGGGAGCAGCTGGCTGTGGGGAAAAGGAAACTCAGGCAAGTTTCCTTCCCAAAGAGAACTGTGAGTGCCAGGCAGAGCCCGGCCCCTGCCCCACCTCTGCTTTCAGCTGGATTTAAAAAAAATGATTATCGGTTTCAGAATGAATCAAAGGGGATGAAAATAAGCTGTGACAAAAGTTCTCACATCATTCTGAGTGCTATTTCAGTTTCTTTGAATGCCATTTCGGTTTCTTTGCGTGTTGAATTTCTGCTTTAAAAAAAGAAAAGTCTGGTTTTGTCCTGGTAGAAGCTGATTTTCGGTCAGGGCTTTCTAGGATGGGTTTGGTTAATTTAGAAGGGAAGGAAAAGCTTTTTCTTCTGCTTAATGTTCTGTTAAATCACAGAGCTGAGCAGTGCTGCAGAAATCTCTCCCAGGAGCCGTCCGAGGGCTGTCTGAGAGTCGTCCCCTCTCCTGTGACAATGGCTGTGAGGGGCTGCTCAGCCCCCCCGTGCCTCAGTTTCCCTTCAACCTGGTTTCCCTGTGGGCTTTGAGCAGGGGCTTTGCTCGGGAGCCTGGCACAGGGCAGGGTTGGCACAGGGCAGGGTTGGCACAGGGGGTCCCGAGGCCACACGCCCCTGCCCAGCCCGTCCCCCTGGCGTGGGGTCACTGCAGCAGTGGTGGCTTTTGTGGTTACCCAGAACAAGTTATAACCATGGAAAAGGGAACTGGAGCGGAGTCGAAACTTCTGCTGGAGCTGGGCAGGTTCTGGGGACCACGGAGGGTGACAGGAACAGAGAGGAGCCCTGTGCCCTCTGCCCTGTCCTCTGTGCCCTCTCCTCTGTCCTCTGTGCCCTCTCCCTTGTCCCCTCTGCCCTGTCCCCTGTGCCCTGCTCCATGTAGGGCTGTGCCCTTTGAGGACTTCGGCTGAGCTGCTCCAGTTTCCCCCCAGATGTGCTGTGGGATGAATAACAGCAAAGCTCCTGGGCTCATCAGATGGTTTGGGGTGGAAGGGACCTTGAAGCCCATCCA
Source organism: Struthidea cinerea (assembly GCA_013397865.1). Lineage (NCBI taxonomy): Eukaryota > Metazoa > Chordata > Aves > Passeriformes > Corcoracidae > Struthidea > Struthidea cinerea. The sequence continues at coordinate 149,558 of VZTI01000009.1, read as the reverse complement.
GTGCCACCCCTGCCATGGCAGGGACACCTTCCACTGTCCCAGGCTGCTCCAAGCCCCAATGTCCAGCCTGGCCTTGGGCACTGCCAGGGATCCAGGGGCAGCCACAGCTGCTCTGGGCACCCTGTGCCAGGGTCTCCCCACCCTCCCAGGGAACAATTCCTTCCCAATATCCCATCCAGCCCTGCCCCCTGGCAGTGGGAAGCCATTCCCTGTGTCCTGTCCCTCCAGGCCCTTGAAAGGTCAGTTGAGTGAAGCACTTGCTGCTCTGTTGCCGTGGGAGAGGTGGTCAAACGCTGCTGAAGTTTGAGGTTTGAAGTTTGAGCTGTGCAGGGTTGGGGGCAGCCATGGTGAGGATGTGGGGCCGTGGAGTGACCAAGCCCTTCTCTTCAACCCCTTTCCTGCCCCACAGGTGTATCCATCCAACTCAGGTGATGACTACAGCAGGGATCCAGCTGGATATACTCCCTCGAAACCTCCCAGCACTGTGTATCCTGGAGCCTTTTATATGACAGGTGAGTTATTCCCAGCCCTGCAATCCCACAAGCCAGGCAGAGCAGGGGCAGCCATGTGGGCCGTGGGAGGGATTGCAGTATGGAGGGAGCTCAGGGCAGGAGTGCATGAGAGACAATGCAGCCCCAAAATCATGGAATCCTGGAATATCCTGAGTGGGAAGGGACCCACAGGGATCATCAGTCCCATCCCTGGCCCTGCACAGACACCCCAACAACCCCACCCTGGGCATCCCTGAGAGCGCTGTCCAAACGCTCCTGCAGCTCTGGCAGCCTCGGGGCCGGGACCATTCCCTGGGGAGCCTGGGCAGTGCCCAGCAGCCTCGGGGGGAAGAACCTTTCCCTGAGATCCATCTCAAGCCCTGACACAGCTCCAGCCGTTCCCGGGGCTCCTGTCCCTGTCCCAGAGAGTTTGTCCTGGTTTGCTCAGCGGGTGATGCTCAGCACAGGCAGGACATGCCGGGGACAGTCCCAGCCCCTCAGCCAGGGCTGAATTGTGTCCCCCCGGGGGCTGGGGGCTGCTTGCCGGTGTCCCTGCCCCACTCAGCTCTGGTTTCCTTGCAGACGGACTCCATAACTCGCCTGACCTGTGGAGTTCCCCGGGTGCCATGAGCCAGTCGAGTTACGGTGCCATGCTGGGCAGCTCCTCGTCCCCGCTCCCGCAGTCCAGTGGCTTCAACAGTTTACATCAGCACGAACGCATGGTAACGTGTCCCACAGCTCTGTCACCTCCCTGTCACCTCCTCCCATGGCACCTGGGTCCTTCCCTGGCTGCCAGCGCCCCACAGCTTTCCCAGGACCCCTCTCACCACTCTCCCCCTCCCTGCCAGAACTACCAGCTGCATTCAGGAGAGGTGAACGGCGGACTCCCCTCCGTGTCCGGCTTCTCCTCAGCCTCCACGGCGTACGGAGTGTCCAGTCACACGCCCCCAATCAGCGGCACCGACAACATGATGGGTATGGCCAGTCACCAGAGCGACCCCCTCGCTCCACAGCCGGGCACGGCTCACCTGGAGAACCAAGGCTTGTGCACACCTGGTGCCTGAGGCATCCCGTGCACCCAGACACCTCTGGTCCCTCGTGTGTCACCTGTGCCTGCAGTCCCTGCCCGGGGAAGAGGCACAGCGCGGTTCTTGCTGCTGGAGCAGCCGGGTGCTGGTCTGGGGGTTTACACCTCACTCGTGGGGTGGGTCTGGGAGGAGCCCAGGAGCTCTGGCATTATCTCCTGGAGGTGCTGTGGCTTAGATGAGTTGCGGGAAGGATTTGCACCTGCGTGAAGCTGCTCCCCTAGATCCGGAGCGGGAATGTTCGTGCTGTGTTTGATACCACATTAACCCCCGAGTGCTTTAATCTCTGACCCTGCTGAACCTGTTACAAAACCTGTTACTGAAATAGCTCATGCTCCCCAGGAAATGAGGATCCTGACACAGATATGTAGAAAAACCCTTGTTTTTCTAAGGAGAAGCAAGTTTGGGATTCATAGAATGAAAGTATCATAGAGGTTGGAAGGACCAATCATCAGTTGGGATGGTCCTGCGGGATCATCCGTTGGTGTTTGTGGGGGTTTGGGATGCCCCATGGCGATGGCTGTGCTGCAGCAGAGATGTCTGATTGCTGTTGGTGGCACTACACCTCCAGCCCAGAGCTTGGAGAGATGTCCCTGCAGCCCCCTGAAGGCTGCCAGAAGGTGCCCCATGGCCCAGCTGCTCCGAGCTGGACAAACATTGAATTTTCAAGAAAAGCACTAAAAGCAGAAAATTTCCACCCCAGAGCAGGTGACCCCAGAGAAGGTGTTGTAGGGTACTGTGTCCTGCTGGGGTCTGGGGCCTTGGCAGTGACATCTGTGTCCTCTCCTGGCAGGTAACAGAGGAACCACAGCCGGGAGCTCCGGAGACGCGCTTGGGAAGGCTCTGGCCTCGGTAAGAGCTTGGGGTGGTCCTGACCCGCTCCCAGTCCTGCTGCTGCAGGGACCCTCTACCCAGCAGGGAATATGGACACATGCTGTGAATGCACCCCAAATCCAGGGCAGCCTCTGAGGGAGGGTTTTCCCCTCTCCGTGTGCTGCCGTCTCAGTCCTGGCACCTTTTGGTGGATGGGGAAACTGAGGCACTAATGGGGAAACTGAGGCAGTGCAGGCTGTGGTGGCCCTACAGCCCCATTTCCAGCTCTGTGCCCTCCCAGCCTGGTGCTACTCTGCCAAGACCACCCTACAGAGACCTTGTGGCAGGACTTGCAGGTCCCAGTAGTCCTTGCCCTGCGTGTGCTGGTTCAGACTGGAGGGCACTGGTCTCTCTGGGTTACCAGAGAGTTGCCTCTGTGCCGTTCAGTGATCTTTGCACGGTGGCACAGGGGTGCTGGCAGTGCACCCTGCAGCAATTCCTGACAGCTCCTGCTTCCTCCTGAGAGGGGACCTGAAGAGCAGAGGCTGCACTCAGGGGTGGTGACAGTGGGGACAGAGAGAGACCCCGGAGTTAATGGGGGAGCTGGGGGGAACTGGGCTCGGCCTTTGTGCTGGCTGTGGGTTTGGGGAGGGAGGTGCCAGCGGGGTCCCAGCAGGTGGTGGGTGCCACTGGGAGGGGATAGCTAGCTCAGGGTGGCACTGCTGACCATCCCCCTTCTGTCCCTGCAGATTTACTCCCCTGACCACTCTAGCAATAACTTCTCCTCCAACCCCTCCACCCCGGTCGGGTCCCCGCAGGGCCTCGCAGGTGAGTGACAACGTAAAGGGTAAGGGGGGGGTCGGGTTTGCTTTGGGGAGCTCCCAGGCAGTGAATTCCCCAGGTCAGCCCCAAACCCTCAGCCCAGGGCTGGCAGCAGCCCCAGGACCTTCTCCTGCCCTTCCTGACCCTGTTCCTGAGCGTCCCATCTCGGAGAGGCTGTGGCTGGATTTTCCTCCCATGGGAGAAGCGCAGCGGGAACTGGGAAGCAGCCAAGTGGTTCAAAGCCATGTTCAGCACCTGCTGAAAGCCCATTCCTGGTCCCCTCGGGCAGGACAGGTCCCGCTGTGCCCAGCAGAGCTGGTGCCCAGGCTCCCTGTGCCTGGGGTGCGGCATAACCTGGCCCCGAGGTCACAGCAAGTCACTGGGACCGGGGACATTTGGACACCTCCCGAGGTCTGAAGGGCTGAGCCAGAGCAGAGCCCGCAGTGCCACGCAGTGCCACAGTGTCCATGCGGTGCCACACAGCCCTGTGGTGGCCCGTGCGCTGCTGTGCTGGCCCGTCAGGTGCTGCAGTGGCCCGTGTGGTGCCATGGTGATCCATGTGGTGCCACAGTGGCCCGTGCAATGCCACGGTGGCCCGTGCAGTGCTGTGGTGGCCCGTGCAGTGCCATGTGGTGCCGTGGTGGCCCGTGCAATGCCATGGTGGCCCGTGCAGTGCCATGCAGTGCCACAGTGGCCCATGCAGCACCGTGTGGTGCCACAGTGGCCCGTGCAGCGCCATGGTGGCCCGTGCAGCGCCGTGGTGGCCCGTGCAGCGCCATGGTGGCCCATGCAGTGCCATGTAGTGCCACGGTGGCCCGTGCAGTGCTGTGGTGGCCCATGCAGTGCCATGGTGGCCCGTGCAGTGCCGTGGTGGCCCGTGCAGCGCCGTGTGGTGCCGTGGTGGCCCGTGCAGTGCCGTGGTGGCCCATGCAGTGCCGTGGTGGCCCGTGCAGCGCCGTGTGGTGCCATGGTGGCCCGTGCAGTGCCGTGGTGGCCCATGCAGTGCCATGTAGTGCCACAGTGGCCCGTGCAGCGCCATGTGGTGCTGCTGTGGCCCGAGCAGTGCCCGTGCGGTGCGGTGCCGTGCACGGCGCGGTGGCCGGTGCGGTGCCCCAGCTGCCAGCCCCATCTAGTGGCCGCCATGGCCACGGCCGGTCCCCAAGGCTGCGTTTGTCCCCAGGCTCGTCGCAGTGGCCGCGGGCGAGCGGAGCGGGTGCCTTATCTCCCAGCTACGAAGGGAGCCTCCACACTTTGGTGAGTGGCACCAAAAATTCCAGCTTCTCCTTTTGTCTCTCATCCCTCGGGGCCTGGTGGTGAAGGGTTTTTGGGTGACATCCTCTCCCCTGAACACCTGGGATCAGCTGCTTGGTCAGGGGTGGATATTGGGGTGGCAGCAGCTGAGCAGAGCTCGGTGCTGCCTCCCTGACCTGGAGTCCCCAGCCCAGGCCCATCCCGGGGTCTGGCCCAGCCAAAGGGATTCCTGGCAGGTTTCTGCCTCCCTGCCTTGAGCAGTTCCACTCGTGTGACCCCTCGTGCCTGTAGGGAATGGCACTGACTGGGGGGGTTATTCCCTGTCCTGTGGCACCTGAGTCCAGGACTGGCACCAGCCACTCTGCAGTGCAGGGCAGCAGGAGGCCGCTGGCTTTATGGGATTGCAGTCATGGAATTGGATTGGAATCGTGGAATGGTTTGGGTTGGAAGGGATCTTAAAGCTCATCCAGTTCCACCCCCTGCCATGGGCAGGGACGCCTTCTACTAGACCAGGCTGCTCCAAGGCCCGTCCAGCCCTGGACACTGCCAGGATGGGGCAGTTAACACAGACCTGTCTCTGTCCTGCCCTTCCAGCAAAACAAAATGGAAGACAGGTTGGACGAAGCCATCCACGTGCTGAGGAACCACGCCGTGGGCCAGACCTCTGCCATGCCCAGCAACCACGGGGACATGCACGGGCTGCTGGGCTCAGCACCGCCCCACAGTGCCGCCGTGGGCAGCCTGGGCCAGGCCTTCCCCGCCTCGGTCATGGCCCTGGGGAACAGGCACCCGAGTCTGGTGAGTGTGGGAGCACTGTGGCAGCTGGCAGGGACACGTGTCACGTGTGGGGTGCCCTGGCATTCAGGGGGACGTTGCCTTTGGTGCAGGAATAGCTCAGTGTGGTCCAGCTTGGGTCAGGTGTTGGCAGCGTTGCATGGGTGACATGCACAGAAGTCACTCCCCGTGTTCCTGCAGGGAGAGTTGAGTCATGGAATCCCAGAGTGGTTTGGGTTGGAAGGGACCTCAGAGCTCATCTTGTTCCACCCCCTGCCTGGGCAGGGGCACCTCCCACTGTCCCAGGCTGCTCCAAGCCCCGTCCAGCCTGGCCTTGGGCACTGCCAGGGATCCAGGGGCAGCCACAGCTGCTCTGGGGACACTGAGTGCACCCTTGGCACAAGCTCTGTGTGCACTTCCCTTGTGCCCCTTCTCAGGGCAGGCAGAGGTGGTGAGAGAGCTGCTCTTCTTTCCCTACAACATGACTGGAAATCCCTCAAAACAACTTCAAGGCATCCCTGGGATATGCAGGGAGGAGAAGAGGGATCCAGTGGGTACAAGAGTGCCAGGTGTCGCCAGGAATTCCCTGCTCTGAATGGTTTGGGCAGGCACCACATCCCTCTGTGCATGTGGGGCGTGCTGGTGTGTGAGGGCTCATTCCAGCTCCAGGGAATGTGATGGATCCAGGGTGCCCTGAGCACATGGATGCTGGGGTCCCGTGCTGGGTCACCTGGGTCCCCCCTTGTCTAGAGGTTGGTGACCACAGCAGCACGTTTTTGGCAGAGCTGCTTACCTCCTGCAGCAAACAGTGACACACCTCCCGTCTCCAGAGAACCACTTGTGATCCCCTTCCAGGCTCCCTGGATTCTGCTCCTGCGCCGGGAATGAGACGTGTGTCCTCTGTAGGCTGCTGCCAGCTGGGGAGCCAGCGGGGCTGGCTCTGTCCTGTCAGTCCCCAGCCCGTGTGGCAAAGCCTCAGGGCCGTGGGCTCAGAAGGGGCCCTCACCCTTTGCCTCCAGCCCCTTTGGAGCCAAGTTCATGTTCTGGGATGTCCCTTGCTCTGGTGGCACTGGGGACGTGGCAGAAAGAGTGGTGCTCAGTGGAGACAGGACACGTGTCCTCTGCGGTGTGCCGGCCTTGCACCGGGCACAGAGGGGCTTTTCCTCGGGGTGGGGACAGCACTGACAGGGGCTCTGGGCCGGGTCCAGCTCCTGTTCCGAGCAGGGAGCTGCAGTGTCCCCACCACGGTCCCCAGGGAGCTGGTGCTGGAGCAGGCTGGCTCTTCCCTCCCGCATTGCTGAGCTCCAGGTGTGGGAGTGTGAGGGGAGCACACAGCTGTGCCTCAGCCCGGTCCGTGGAGCCCCGGGGTGTCCCTGGGTGACTGTGCTGGGGTGACTGTGCTGGGGTGACTGTGCTGGGGTGACTGTCCCCACTGCCCGCTGGCCGTGACACGTCCCCCACTAAGGCTCGCTCTGCTCGTTGTGCTGCAGGTGGGAGGAGGCCACCCCGAAGATGGGTTGTCCAGCAACCCCAGCTTGCTCCACAACCATGTGACACTTCCATCTCAGCCCAGCTCCCTCCCGGACCTCAGCAGGCAGCAGGACACCTACAGTGGTAAGGCAGCTCTGCACGGGTGCGGGATGGGGCTCACCTGTGCCAGGGGTTACCTGTCCTGGGGGTTCACCTGTGCTAAGGGTCACCTGCTGGGAGGTGTGGGGACACCTGTGGGGTTTGGGTCCAGCCCTGTGCAGCAGCAGCCCAGGTGGAGATGGATGTCTCTGCAAGGCTGGTGCTTCCTTGCGGCATTCCCGGGGCAGTTTCTACTTGGAGCCTTTTCCAGAGGTTTCAGAGTCCCAGAACGGTCTGGCTTGGAAGGGACATTAAAGCTCATCCCGTTCCACCCCCTGCCACGGACAGGGACACCTTCCACTGTCCCAGGCTGCTCCAAGCCCCAACGTCCAGCCTGGCCTTGGGCACTGCCAGGGATCCAGGGGCAGCCACAGCTGCTCTGGGCACCCTGTGCCAGGGCCTCCCCACCCTCCCAGGGAACAATTCCTTTCCAATATCCCATCTAACCCTACATGTCTGACCTGTATTTTCCTGTCCCCCTGCCAGGTGTGGGTGCACAGTTTGCAGTGCTCTGCTGTGTAGGTTGGGTTCCCATTTTGGAGGGTCTGGGAAGTAAAGGGGAGAACGGGGAGCATCAGCAGGGCAGAGCCAGCACCCCTCCATCTTCTCTGAGTGTGGAGCAACAATGCAGGATGAGTTTGGGGCGTCACTGCAGGAGCAGGGCCTGGGGACCCCCCAGCCTGCTGTGTGGGTCAGGCCCCTCAAGCTCTGGGTGTGGCTCTGCTCTCTCTGCAGGCTTGTCCGGGGGGCTGGGGCGGAGCAGCGTCTCCTCAGGAACGAGCGAGATAAAGAGGGAAGAGAAGGAGGATGAAGAGAACACGTCGGTGGCAGATAACTCAGAAGAGGAGAAGAAGGAGCTGAAACCCTCCCGGAACAGAACAAGGTGCTCTTTGAACAGGTCTCTCCCTTCACTTTCTCTGTCTCCAGGCCAGGGGTGTTTGGGCCAGGGTCCGGCTGCCGGGACCCGCCAGGCACTGGGCTTGGCCCGGTTTGGCCTGGGGTCACCCTGCGGCACAGACCCCCCAGCCTCTGCCCACCCTGGAGCCTGGTGTGGTCTCACACAGCCTGGGCTCCTGCTGCTGCCCCAGGGGGAAGGGTCCCTGCCAGCCTCCTGCTGGCTCCTGTCCCCGTGGCCTCAGGGCGTCCTCGTGCTCCTAAAGCAGAGGGAGGCACCTGCAGGGCCCTGCAGGGAAGGAGCGACTGCTCAGCCCCAGGCAGGGAGAGTCTGACCCCTTCCCTGCCTTGGGGCGTCTCTGCTCTCTGCTTTGGGCTCCTGCATCCTCTGTCACATCCAGCCAGAGGAGTGGCAGTGGCTCAGGTAGAGCCCTTCAGTGTGCTGGCTGCTCTGCAGCCTCACCACCAGCTCGGAGACCTCACCAGGGTGATGGTGCCCAGAGAGGCAGCAGCAGCCCCACTCCAGCCCTAGAGGCAGAGGGCTGTGTCTTCCCAAATTCCAGCTGGGGATTCCAGTGTTGGCCTTCACCTTGTCTGGGCCGCCCTGCACCCTCCCAGCAGCAAGCTCAGGCCTTAATCACATTGTGGTTTCTTTCTTTGCTGTTTAAAAACAAAACACAACAAAAAAGAGGCAGAAGAAGAGCCTTAACTGCTTCTCTCCGAAGCCCCTGCGTGTCCCTGCACGTGGCACAGGCCAGCAGGTCCTGGCAGGGCACGTGGGGGGCTCGGCGTCTTGGTGCCTCACCGTGTGTTTCTTGTCTGTGAGTTGACCAGTGCTGAGAGTGCACGCGAGGAATGTCCCTGTCTCGTTCTTATTTTAAACCATTAGTCAAGATGAGGATGAGGAGGACGATCTTCTTCCCCCAGAGCAAAAAGCCGAGAGAGAGAGAGAAAGGAGGGTCGCCAATAATGCCCGTGAGCGCCTGCGGGTTCGTGACATCAACGAGGCCTTTAAAGAGCTCGGACGCATGTGCCAACTGCACCTAAACAGCGAAAAACCGCAGACCAAACTGCTAATCCTACACCAGGCCGTATCAGTCATACTGAACCTGGAGCAACAAGTTAGAGGTCAGTGAGGGTCCCGGAGTGGTGATATTTTACGTATCTGATCGGCACGGGGCTGTCTGTCTGTCTGTCTCCTGTGACGTGCTGTGGTGCCTCACACTGTCTCTCTCCCCTGTGGCCTTGGGGACCAACCCAAGGCTGTCAGTGTCCTTTTTTTTTTTTTTTGCCTTTTTTGCATCCATCCCTGCTGTTCTCTCCTTTGTCCCCTGCTGCCACCGCGTGTGCTGCATGCCGGTCCCGCGGGGACGCCTGTGCCGTCCTGCTTCCCCGCTGCCAGGAGCGCTCCGTGCTTGGCCAGCAAAGTGACAGAAACCCCACCAGGAAATCTCCCAGCAGGGTCCAGCTCTGCCATCTCCAAGGGCTGCTCTGAGCACAGAGCCCGTTCCTGTCCCCTCTGTGTGCCTGACGGGGCTCTGCACTCCTGTCCCCGCAGCGTGGCACCTGGCAGAGCCCTGGGACCACGGGAGCTGTGCGAGGGCAGCGGGATGCCCTGGGCTGAGCAGCCCTCGCTGCCTGCACTCGCTGCTGTCCGACACGAGCTGGGAGCACTGTGCATTCCGAGCCCGGAGCTGCCAGCGGGCACCTGCAGGCTCTGCCCCTCACCGGGACACCCTCAGGGCACCCTCGCTTCCTTCCCCACACGCGTGTGCACCCGTGGTGTGTGCGCCCATCCCAGGGAGGGGAAGCGAGGGGTGGCTGTCCGGCTCCGAGGACGTGGCTGCTTTGTCCCGCACCCCGCAGTGCATGCTCCCGCTCCCGCTCCCGCTCCGGCCCGCGGCGGGCGTGCCGGGGCAGGATAACCCCTTTCTCTCTGCAGAGCTGTCGTAACACGCGTCGGGGGCTGTGCCTGGCTGTGCTCCTCTCTGCTGGCCTTGCTGTGCCTTGATGTTGGAGTCCTTTGTGCCTCTCTTCAGTTTGTAATTTTTTGCCTTTCATAACATGTATATTTTTTCCTGTCTTCTTTTTTAATTTCCCCTTTCTTTTGATTTTTTTTTTTTGAGTTTTTATTTTTTGGTTCTGTTCTTTCCGATCTCCTACAGACAGTCCCCAGCCGTGACCTCTCGGTGGTCCCACTCTACCTTGTACTTGCTGCTCGCGGATCCCAGGCAGGACCGAGGGTGGGGCAGGGCTTAGGCAGAGTTGGCACCGTGTTCACTTTGGTCTCCCACGCTTGTCCCTTTTTAAACCCTTCCTGGAGGCAGCCAGGGAGGTGGCTGAGCCCTGCAGGCTCCCTCAGCAGTTAGTGCAGACAGGCAGCGTCCCCTCTGTGGGTTTGTGCTGCTTTCCAGGAGAGGATCCCACCCTCGCACCCCTCTGGCAGCACTGCCGTGGGAGTGGGGCCGTCAGGTCCCTGTGTGCCCAGCCGGGGCTGCCAGGATCCTCCCGCTGCCCCAGCAGGAAGGGAAGGGAGGAGACTGAGGAGTTTCAGGCTGGTTGGTGACCCCCAGGGGCACAAGGCAGCCGAAGCAGCCCCTCCTCACACAGTGCCAGCTGCCGGTGGTACGTGCTGGTGCTGGGGAGATGTCTCTGTCCTGCCCAGCTGTGACATCCAAGCCTTGTCCCTGCTGGGGGAGCCACCAGCCAGGACTGTGGCCACCAGCGAGGACCCGCAGCCACCAGCCTGTGCTGGAGGAAGGACCTGGGATCCTGCTGGGGGGGCACAGGTGCCAGGATGGCCCCATCCCCCCGCCCGTCCTGGGCGCGAGGAGAGAAGGTGGCAGGGCCAGCTGGGGCAGCGAGGAGGGGACGCAGGCAGGGACAAGGCAGTGAGGAGAGGGTGCAGCAGGGACGGTGGGCAGCCCTCTGTCCCACACAGGCAAATGCCTGCCCGGGAGCCCTTGCTCCCCCTTCACACGGCCGTGCACTGTCCAGAGGCTCTCCAGGAAGGCTCTGACTCTGCGGCCCCTCTTTGCTAAAGGCTTATCCCCTCAGGCTGTCCCAGTGTCAGGTCTCACCCAAGGACCCTCCTCAGATAGGTGTCTTCCTGCAAGAAGTTTTGCTCTGGGGGAGAAGGTCGTCTGGGCTTAAACTGGGGGTTTCGAGGCAATGGGCAAGGCCACGGTTCAAGATGCTGCCAGCACAACTTTGCTTCCCCCCATCCCTGCCTGTGTCGGGCATCCCTGGGGAGCTGTCGGCAGTGGGGGCTCTCCCACAGCGTCTCAGTGTGCCTGGAAGAGACAATCACCCCTTCTGGCGGGCTTTTGGCTCTGTGGAAAGATTGGGATTCAGTGTCTGCATCCGATTCTGATCCTCAGAGCAGCCCTGGCTCCTGCTCCCGATGCTGCCCCGGCCCCTAAGAGGGTGCCAGGCCAGGCTGCTCCTGCTGCAGCACCACTGCTCCAAACACCTGCACTGGGAGCTGCAGATGGAATCTTACAAAGAGGGATTTGCTTCCTGCCAAAATCTTTCCTTGGGGGACAAACCTGATGTTTTTGGTGGAGACCCTCCCCCAAACTGCAAGTTTTCAGTCGAAAACAAACAGGAAGGCAAAATTTTGCAGAGGGTAGAAGGTGTCGGTGGCGATGCTGCATCACTGCCTGCCCTTGCCCCCCGTGCCCCCTCCAGCCCCCTGGGCACCTGGCCCTGTGCTGGCAGCACCTTCCCCTGGCTCGCAGAGGTGACACAGCCCGGGCTGCTCTGGGAAGCACCCGGAGGAATTGGCTTTGCAAAGTGAGGCCGTTTGGGCCATTTCCAGTGGACACCCGGAGCACTCCCAGCACGGCAACATAGAGCCCCCCTCGGTGCCACCCCCTGACTAACCCCTGTGGTGCTATGAACCCAGCAGTACAGACGAGGCCTTGTCACTGGAGGACAAAGATCTGAGGGACCGGGAGAGGAGAATGGCCAATAACGCCAGGGAAAGGGTGCGTGTGCGGGACATTAACGAGGCCTTTAAAGAACTGGGACGCATGTGCCAGATGCACTTAAAAACGGACAAAGCACAGACCAAACTGATCATCCTACAGCAAGCGGTGCAGGTCATTCTGGGCCTGGAGCAGCAAGTACGAGGTATGGTACCACTGGCAGGTGCATTTCGGGGCCTGTCTCTCCCCCTGTCTCTGCATGCTCGTGCTTCTCTGTCCTGACTCCTGCTTTCGGTGTGAGGTGTGTGTTTGCAGTGCCAGCAGCACCTCTGGGTGCTGATCTCTCCCCAGCCCCGGCCCGGGGTGGATTTGAGGCTCCTCTCTCCCTCTCCGCTCATGCTTAATGGGAATTTGTCACCTGGATCCCATTAAGCAGCTTTGGAAAATTCAGTCCTCAACTCTGAGTGCTGGCTGAGGCACTTGGGGGTTCCTGTAACAAGCACATGGAGATGCCCTGGCACAGGGTGCCCAGAGCAGCTGTGGCTGCCCTTGGATCCCTGGCAGTGTCCAAGGCCAGGCTGGATGGGGCTTGGGGCACCCTGGGACAGTGGAAGGTGTCCCTGTCCATGGCAGGGGGTTGGAACAAGATGGGCTTTAACATCCCTTCCAACCCAACCCATTCCATGATTCCGTGTTTACGTTGGCGTGGGGGTGCAGCTGGGCCTGGGTTCTGCTCGGGGTCTGGCCAGATTCGCTGTGGGGAGCAGCGAGCGGTGCTCAGAGCTCATCTCCTCACACGGACCATGGGCCTGCCCGGGACTCTGCCCCACTGTCCCTCTGGGGTGCTGCTGCCAGGTGTGAGGCTGCTGCCCACACTGAGGTTGCTGCCCTCCCCTCCTGTTTTCGGCACAGAGCGCAATCTGAACCCGAAAGCGGCCTGCTTGAAGCGTCGGGAAGAGGAGAAAGTGTCCGGAGTGGTAGGAGACCCCCAGATGACACTTTCAGCTTCACATCCTGGTCTAGGAGACGGTCACAACCCTGTTGGACACATGTAAAGGTACCGTTCCCCACCTGTGATCCCACATCCCCAGCCCCGTGCCCACACGCCCTGCTCTGCTCCAGCTGCTCAGCCCCGCTCCCTCAGCACCAGCCCTGCATCATTTACCTGAAATAATGACTCACATGTGTGCAAGGCCTGGCACAGGGTGCCCAGAGCAGCTCTGGCTGCTCCATCCCTGGAGTGTCCAAGGCCAGGCTGGAGGGGCTTGGAGCAGCCTGGGACAGTGGGAGGTGTCGCTGCCCATGGCAGGGGGTGGGACAAGAGGAACTTTAAGGTCTCCTCCAACCCATTCCATGATTCTCTCTGTGTGTCATGTGCCCCATGGACACCCAAAGCCTCTGGCCCACAGGAGGGTGCAGCACCGCAGCTGAGATGGGGGGATTTTGGAGCTCTCTGAGTGGGCTCAGCTCTGCTCTGCACCTCCCAGTCCTGCCCCAGTTGGCTACTGGAAACTAGTAACTCCTTTTCCTTGCAGCTTTATGACAGGGAACGGGCAGGTCCCAGAAATGCCAAGAGAGTCAGAGAAGGTGAAAAGCCGCCAGTGAGGCTGTGGCAGGCACAGGTCCGATGGGTTGTTCCCGTTTTTAGGGAACCCAGGTGCATCTGAGCCTGTTTATCCAAGCAGTGCAGAGATGGTGGGGGGATTGAGCAGATCCAGGAGTGGCAGGTCAGAAGCTGATCCCATGGAGTGCACGGAGAGGACACAGTCCCTTGGTGTCCCCTGCCCCAGGGGGTGCCTGTGGATGGCCTGACCAAAACAAAGGCAAAGCTCAGCTGCAGCCCTGTCCAGCCCTGCGGGGACAAGCTGCAGCAGGAGCCTTGGGGGCCCCTGTGCAAGGAGCACACTTTTATTCTCCTTTGGGTTTCTATCACTTCAGACTTTTTTTTTTATTATTATTATTTTACTTGTAGATCTTTTTGTTCCTCTGGATACGGAGATCTGTAGGAAGAAAACCCTCGGTGTGACCTGCAACCTTGTTGAACCATAAACTGTAGTACTGCTCATACTGACACACGCAGACGGATCCTGGCGTGACGTAAGGGGTGGAAAAAACACTTTGTCAGAAACAAAACGGAAACAAAAAAATTGCCTTAAGTATAAAGTGCAGAACAGTCAATACATATCACTCAGTTAGGAGGGGGTGGCGTGTTCTCTTGGCTTGTTCACAAGCAGCCAGCAGCAAAATTGTGCCTAAGCTTGATATTTCTTTTTTAAAAAAAAAGAACATTAGTTATGAGATTTTTTATGTAGAACAAATAGCAATGCCTTTTGGTTTTTTTTAGCTTCTTTTGCATATGTTTTGTAAGCAACGAAAAATTTTTTTTTGTATAAAAACATGTCTTGTACCCTCCGCTTTTCTGCTGCTGTTTCTATAGTTAACGTTGCATCTTTAGGATCAACCAGAATATTAAAATTGTATTAAGAGAGACTGGATATAAAGAGAGGAATTCTCAGATTCGGCTCGGAAAGCCACTAAAAGCGAATGTAGCCACAGTGAGGGAATGTTCTTCCTTGCCTGGCTTGTACCTTCCATGACAAAAAACAAACAAACTCGTGCTGAATTCACCATCTCTTTGCTTCGGCCACTTCTGATTTGGGAAAAGGAAGTTAAGCAGCAAAGCAAGTGGCAGCAGTGCTCCCGCTCCCCCCGGGCGGTGGCCGAGGTGCTCGGCGAGGTTTGCTTTATTCCCGGAGATCCTGAGGCCCCGCGGTTCCCTGTGGGAGAGGACGTGGCCACAGGGAGGACGAGCTGCTGGGAGAGAGCAGGCTCTGGGAGGAGAACCAAGGGACTGAGGCGCTTCCAGGTGAGCAGAGCAGCAATGGATGCACGAGGGAAGCCTTTTCCCCAAGCCAGAGCTGTCGGAGGCACCTCAGGAGCAGCGCTGAACAAAGACCAACTGAACAAAGCTGGAGCACTGGCAACAGGCGGAGGCAGCCGGAGCAGCAGCAGCAGCAGTGGGATACAGGGCCGGGAAGCCGGGCAGCAGCAGACCTGAGGATGCTGCAGGCAGGAAAGGAGCAGCGACCTGGTTCACTCCAGCCCTCAGCAAAGCCATGACCAGCAGCAGGATCCCTGCTCCTTGCAGTGGAGCCACCACCACTGGAAATGCAAAATGCTGGCTCGGGGACAGGGGTGGCTTCGCACCCTGCTGTCACCTGCTGTCACATCTCCCGAGCATCCTTGGAGGCAAACTGAGCTCAGCACGGTGCCATGGGATGTGAGCGGCCACCGTCACCTGCACGTGGGCTCCTCTCTCGGCACTGCGAAGGAGGGCAGCAGGAGCGCCTGTCCCGCACCATGTGCTCCAGCAGCCAAGCTGGGCCAGCCATCCCTTCACTCCGAGGGATTCCCAGTCACTCCAGACCACTCCAGTGTGCTCAGCAGGAGGAGGATCCCTGGCAGCCCCTCTGGGTGCCCTGGAGGTGTGGAGCAAATGAAGAGGTGCTGGGCAGTGCTGAGCTGCAGCCCAGTCTGGAGATGGCCATGGAAAAACATCCACCAGGAATCTACTCTTGTTTCTTCCCTCTCCTTCCCCTTCTGAAACGTTTTGTGCCTGGTTCTTCCCAGCTCTGCAGAGCCCAGTCAGGCAGGATGGTGCACAGGACATGGGTGCTGGTCTGGGGGGATGTGGAGACCCCCCCCCCTGCCCTGCAGGGTCCATCTCTCCCCTGTGCTGCTCCAGCCTGGGCTCCTGGGGAAGCTGTGTTGCTTTGGCACGGGGAAAGGGAGCGACTGGCAAACAGGATTAGGTCCTGTGGCACTTCCCAGCAGCCTCAGGCTTCGGCATAACCTGGTGCTGCTCCATGCTCATGGCTGTGCTCTGTGCTCTGGCAAACCCTGCTGGAAGTGCTCAGGGCAGTGCTTATCTCCCAGCCACACTGGGCACTGTGGCCTCAGCCCCTAGAGCAGCTCCAAGCGGAGCCAGTCCAAGTGCCAGGGCAGGATGGGACTGTCCCTGCTGCCCCTGGCCCTGCCCTGGGGCTCCCCAACATCCAAGCATCGCTCTGAAGCTTTCGAGTGCTCCTGGCTTTCCCCAGCTTGCTGCTGCCACCATTCCTTCTGCATGGTGAGACCTCAGCAGCCCCAGCTCTGTCCCTGGCAAGGCCAGCAAAGCTCAGTGGTTCCAGTAGCCCAGGTTCTTCTTGCCTGTGTCAGCAGACACATTTTAGCCTAATCAGCTCGTCGGGTTACGACACTTCCCTCCCTTGGGTTCTTCTGGCTGCCGAAGCAGTGCACAGGGAGATGGATGAGGTTTTCCTCTGTGTGTGACAGCCTGGACTCCCATTCATGCTCTGGAGTGCAAATGTGAGGGCTCAGCAGCTGCTTTTTGTTTCATCCACGAGAGTTCCTGCTCCACTGGTGAGACCGTACTGGGGCTGCACAGTACCCACTGCTCAGGGGTTTGGGCTGGCTCAGTGCCCCTGTCCCAGGGCCAGGAGGGAGGGAGCAGTGTCCCAGGACCAGGGAGGGATGGAACAATGCCCCAGGACTGGGAGGGATGGAGCAGTGTCCCAGCCCTGGAAAGCTTGAAACCCTACAAAAAATATTTAAAAGTGCTTCCCAAACCCTTTCATGTTGCCCCAAGAATTGGAGGTGGCAGTCATGGACAACTGGACTTAAAGGGACTAGTCAAGAAAAATCCATCAATTCAACAAAATTGGAAATCTGAGAAGATTTATGAGTTGTTCACAATTTTGCTGAACTTCTTCATCCCCTCCAAGTCCTGAAGGCCAGGGGGGAATCCTGACGAGCCAGAGCCTTTCTCATCATCCCTGAATCCCCAGGCATTGCAACAAAAATGGGGCTTTTCAGCTGCATTTAGGTGGTTTAAGATGTTCTTTTGACAGCAAACCTGGCCAACTTCCTTCCATGGCAAGGCTTGGGTGAAGATCCTTGAGCATAAGCCCTCAGAGCCAGGGTTTGGAGAGATGATCTCAAAAGCACAATGTAGGGGGTGGCAGTGCTGTCCCTGGAGCTGCCTCGATGGCACAGGGTGACAGCTTTGTGTGCCAGCCCAGTGTGGCCTCAGTGGCATCTCTGCTTCCCAGGTGCTCAGGGAACAACTGGGAAGAGCAGCAAGGAAAAATTCCTTTGTCTTGCCACTCTGTTTGGCTCAGTGTGAACACGGTGCCTGTAACCTGCCAGGGGAAGTGGCTTTTCTAAAAACAACCACTGCCAGGTGCTGTCCCCAAAAACCACCAGCCCAGCCCTGAAATGTCACCCTGTAGCCATGAAACTCTTGTCTTTAGGTGTTGTGGTCAGCGAGGGCCAGGTCTGCGCCCTGCCCAGCCCGCAGCTCTGCTCCGTTCCACTTGGGATCTCACAGGTCCCCAAACCTGCCTGTCTGCGTGTCCCCCACACCAGTGGTGCTGCCAGGAGAGGTGTCACAGGTGGGTGACATGCTGTAGGGTGCCATGTATTCCATTCTCTCCTTCCTCTCTCAGCCCTTGCTTGCATGGCTGCTCCTGAGGACACGTGCCCTCCTCTTTGGGGGCCACTGAGCCCCCCCAGAGCTTCTTTCATCAGACAGGGGGGCTGCCTGCCCTTCTGTGCAGCTTCTAGTTCCTCTTTTCCCAGGCTGCATCCCAGTGAAGCAGCAGAACTGGGACACTGCCATGGGACATTTCTTGTGTCTGGGGTCCCCAGCCCAAGGGCCTCCTCTTGCCCCCTCAGCCAGCCCCCAGCCTCCCTGCACACAAGCTGTACGTGCCACACTACTGGGGAGTGTCTGCAATCCAGTATGTGAACCGTCAAATTGCAGATTTTTGTTCTTTCTCCCTTTTCACCGGCTTTTGCCCTAGAGCAAAGCAGCTGCAGCCTCCCATGGGCTGGTGCTCAGGCAGTGGTGGCAGCCTGGCTGCTCCTGCTCAGAGCCCCAGGGAGCAGAATTCCAGCAGTTTGCCCGGACCTACTCACAGCCTGCCTGGAGTTCAGCCCCAGCCCGCATCTCTCGGGGCTCTCTGCTCCCCTGCTTTCTCAGCTGTCCCACAGAGGGCTGCTGGCAGGAAGGATAGAACCTAGCTGGGGTTTCCTCAGGAGGCTGCAATTCCAGACTCGGTGCAGAAACTGCTCTCCAAGGTCCTTTGTGTCTCACCAGTGTCCGCACTGAAGCCAGCAGAGCCTTCGGGCCCTTGCTGGGTGATTCCAGTTGTGGGGGCTTGAGAAACAGGAGGCTTTGGAGACCCCCAATCCCCTGCACCCCCTGAGCTTTGCTGCCAACTTAGGAGCCAGTGGAACCCAAGTTCCTCTTGCAGGCCCTGCTGTGCTATACTGGGGACCCCAGGCCAGCTCCAGTTCCACCCCTGGGCTTTGGGAGGGGAAGCAAAACTGGGGATGGAGCTGGGCCAGAACAAGCCTTGAGCCCCTGCCTGCAGTGCTGGCTAACCCAGAGCAAGCCCTGGCCACTGGACTCCCCCATTCCTGCCCGACACCAGCAATAGCAAGGCCTGTTTTCTGTACCCCGAGCTTGCACAAGGTCTTTGCCCTGTTAATCCTATGCAAATCTTATCCCTCTCCCCTCTCCCGGGGCTCTGCAGATCCCAGCCCAGCCTGTTCTCTCTGCTCTTGTCCCTGATTGCCGAGTTCCTGCTCCCTGCTGCCCTCAGGGTCCAGCTTCTTTCCTGGCAGCTCCAAAAGCATTTCAAGACCTGTGCCCTGGAGCTGGGAGGGGGCAGATGAGACTGTAGGAACACCCAGCTCATACTGAGCGCTGAACTGGAGGGGGCAAGGCCTGGTCCTGGGGCTCCTTCACGCACCCTTCACCCTCCTGTGCCTTCTGCTCAATGCTGGTGGGGCGCTGCCAGCATCCTTTGTCCCCCCAGCCCCCTGAAGGGAGAAGCTCTGTCCCACCTTGTTGCTGCCCAGACTGCTCTGATCTAACACCTGAGCCGCAGGCTCGGCTGGGCTGCTCTTCCTTCAGCCGCCCCAAGCCTGAAGGGGTGTTTCCCTTCCTCCCACGCTCCCCAGTCTCTCCAGCCAGCATCTCTGAGCTGTTTTCCTTTGCAGAGGGGCAGCCCAAGCCAGCAGCTGCCCATCAGCTGGGGTGCAGGCGGGAGGATTTGGGACTGGCTGCTGCTGGTGTCCCACAGCACAGCTGCCTCTTCCTGCCCTTGGGGCAGGTGTTGGGGGACCTGGTGCTCCGTACTTTGATTTCCAGGGCAATTCAGCCCTTCTGGGGAGCCAGCAGTGCTGTGCCTTGGCCTGCAGGACTCCCACAGGGAGGTGTGCTCTGGTTAGGAGGGTGGTGCAGGCTCCACGTGACCTTCTGCCAAACCTTGCGTGTCCATCTGCAGCCCAGCTCAGGGCCGAAGGCAGTCCTGCCATGGGTCTCCACACTGGTATCTCTGTTCCCCTGGTTTTGTACCCCTCCTGCTCCTCAGGGCTCTCCTCTCCCACCCTGGCCCAGCCAAGCCCCGCCGCGGTGGAGGCCGAGGCTGTAACGCTCACCCCGGGACATCTTGGCTCAGCGTGGCTGCAGCACCAGCTCGGGAGAGCAGAGGGGTTTCTGCTTCCAAAGGGGGTGTCCTGGTACCAAGGCCTTTTCCCAAAGAGCATCCCCGTGCCCTGCATCCCTGGGCTGTGCCTGGGGGAGCCGTGGAGCTCCTGGCAGCAGTGAGCTGGGGCCACCGCGGGTCCCCCTGCCCGGGCCCACGTCTTCCCAAACCACTTGAACCCACCAGCTTTTGAGCAAACCTTGTAACATGGAGCCACTCGGGAGGGAAGGAGCCACGGGAAGCCACGCAGCAGCCGTGGTTCGTGTGCCAGGAGAGGGGAAAGAGGCACCTGGTGAGGCAGGACAGGGAGGATCCCAACCCCGCGCATGGGAATGGCCCGTTGGGTGCCCAGGGCTCCAGCTCTCTGGGGAAACAAAGCATTCCTGGAACATTCTTTCTCTATATTTTTGTAGGAATGGGGGGTGGGAGAGCAGATGGGAGATGCCTGCGGAAGTTGTTTATTTTTAACCCTGTAGAAAGTTTTGGGTTGTTTTTGGTTTTTGGCCTTTAAAATAAAAAATGGTCCTTGCTTTTGATGTTTATGCTGCCTACCTGTAAATCCAGATGTACTTAAGTGGCTGAAATCCTTGTTCTTAAATCAGATACACATTATAGTTTTGAACTATATATATAGTAAATATATATATATATATGCCTAACCCAGCAAAAAAAATAAAAAAATAAAGTATTTGGGGGTGGGAAATGCGTTGCTCTTTGAAATGAATCACAATTGGGGGATGAAATTGTGTTTCTGAGTGCCTCAAGATATGAATTGTTTTCATTTTTTTAAATAATTTTATACAAGTGTCAAAACAGCTGGCTGGATTATTTGGAATTTTTAAATAATCCTAACTTTTTTAAAGTAGATTTTGAGAACTGTCCTGTATATAACAGTAATGTAGCAATAAATGTGACATTTTATAACAATATTACTTTTTTTTTCCCCATGTGTGTCCTTCAGATGTTGTATCCCTAGGAATAAAAAGTTGGAATAAAGGCTTTGCCTTGTACTAAGAAACAAAAAAAGAAAGAAAACACCAGACAGGTTTTCAGACACTTGCTCTGGCTGTGGATCCTGCCCCCCTGTATCACTGCTGTTTCCTTGCCTCTGCCCCTAGGGAGCAGCCACAAGTGGGAAATCCAGTAACATGCCCCCAGCCCCTCCCAGGAGCCCAGCTCTGACTGGTGATGGGAGAAATTCATCAAATCAGAGTCGTTAAGGTTGAAAAAGACCTTTAGGAGCATCAAATCCAACTGTCAACTCACCACTAAGCCATGCCCCGAGCACCACATCCTTTGGTTGAACACTTCCAGGGATGGTGACTGCACCCCTCTGCCCCAGGCAGCCTGTTCCAATACCTGACAACCCTTTTTGTGAAGCCATTTTTCCTAATATCCAACCTAAACCTTCCCTGGCACAACCTGGGGCCATTTCCCCTCGTCCTGTCCCTGTTCCCTGGGAGCAGAGCCCGACTCTCACCTGGCTCCATTCTCCTGTCCTTCGGGCTCCAACAATCCCCAGGACTTTCACAGAATTAGATTGATTTGGGTTGGAAAGGACCATAAAGCCCATCTCGTTCCACTCCCTGCCACTCCTTCCAGTGGAGGGGACACCTTCCACTGGACCACACAAGCCCCATCCAACCTGGCCTTGGACACATCCAGAGATGAGGCATCTGCCTGGAAGCAGCCTTCCTCCCCCAGGCTTGCCGCCTGAGTTTCACTGTGCTGCTCTGGCTCGGGGCTTGTCCGCACAGAGCAGGACAAACAGTCCAGACTAACTGAGAAGTGGCTCTGGCAGTGGTTGGTTAAATCTCCCTTAGCCTTGGGTTCCTCCTCTCAGCAGTGAGCCAGCTCTGCCTGTCCCACGCTGCTCTGGGTGCATGGAATGACAGTCCTTCCTTAGACTCCCTCATAAAATCACAGAATCATTAAGACTGGAAAAGACTTTAAAGATCACCCAGTCCAACCATTAACCCAGCAGCACCATGTTCACCACTAAAAATGTCCTCAAGAGCCACATCCACATATTTTTTGAATACTTCTAGGGGTGGTGACTCCACCACTGCCCTGGGCAACCTGTGCCAGCAGTTTACAGCTCAGATCCAGATAAGAGAGAAGTGTGTGCTTGGGAGTGTCGCTGTGAGCAGCACTAACGGTGAGGAACGGCACGACAAGTTCAGGAGGAAAGCAGTAGTGATCTTCTTTAATTAATTAAATCATCATTTTTATAACAGGGTTGGCAAAGAGTGTGTTGAATGGCATAAGACAGTTGGGTGCTCGGCCATCCACCCCTTGAGGGGATTGGTCAAGCTCTAAGACACTTATTCCAAAATATCAGAAGGCCAGAACCATAACAATCTTGCATAACAAACTCAGGTGCAAGATAAAGAGTTAGTTTACAAAACCCACAGCAGTGTTTTTCATAGCTTCTGTGAGAACCACAAAGTTCTCACAGAACGCTGCAGAAAGCTGAAAGATTTCTCTACTAAAGCTTTTCAGCATCTACATGGGAGCAGTCTGGAAGATGGATGCCCAACAGATGCACGGAGTGGAGCGTAAAGCAGGTGAGTGCCCGTGTCCAGAGCAGGCCTGGGCTGGGAGAGCCGGTGATGACAGGAACAAGGAGCAGCACACAGGAGTTGCTGAGAGCATACAGCTTCCCAAGATCTGAGCAGTGGCCACCAACTGGGGCAGAGCTGGAGGTTCCTGCCAGCACTCCCTCCCTGGAGATGAGTCACTACCAGCTGGAGATGAGCTGGGATGAGACTACCAGATCCTGTGGGCAAATGTCATGTCATGCCGGACAGAGAATCACAGAATCGTGGAATGTTTTGGGTTAGAAGGGACCTTAAAGCTCATCCCATGGGCTCACCCCTTCCACCATCCCAGGTTGCTCCAAGCCCAGTCCAACCTGGCCCTGGACACTTCCAGGGATGGGGCAGCCACAGCCGCTCTGGGATATCTGCTCCAGTGTTCCGCTGAGCAGGCTTTGAGCAGAGCATGGAGAACATTATGGAATTGATGGTGATTTTACGACCCTCTCCTGAAAAACCTGGCTGGAAACTCCCTCTCCTGTTGGGAGACATGACAGGAGGGTTTGTGGAGGCACTGATGGGCTCTGGGGAAACCACTTTGGGAAGGGGCCACTTCCCTCCAGCACATGAGGCTGAGAAGCAGTCCCAGCTCAGTGCGGGAACAATGCCACCCCTCAGGGCCGGTGTCCCCTCCCCACGTGCGGACATCCTGTCCCCTCAGGGCTCATGTCAGGGATCGTGTTCCCTCTCCGGTGCGAAGACAGGCCTCGGGCCCCCTCTCCAGTGCAGGCGCAGCCTGTTCCCTCACAACAGCTGGTGTCCCCTCTCCGGTGTGAGGACAGCCCGTCCCCTCGGCCCGTGTCCCCTCGGCCCGTGTCCCCTCAGGGCTCAGGTCCTCTCAGGGCTCGTGTCAGGGCTCTTGTCCCTCCCCAGCGTGGGGACAGACCGTCCCTCCAGGGCTCGTGGCCCCTCTCCGGTGTGGGGACAGCCCGTCCCCTCGGCCCGTGTCTCCTCAGGGTTCGTGTCCCCTCTCCAGCACAGAGACAAGCCCGTCCTCTCCATCAAGGCCCGTGTGTCATCAGGGCTGGTGTCCCCCTCGGCTCGTGTCCCCTTAATCCCCGTGTCCCACCGGGCCGGTTCGCGTCCC
>VZTI01000009.1:103716-117109 GCA_013397865.1 Struthidea cinerea | reverse complement strand
CAGCCACAGGTGGAGGGGAAGGGAGCGGGGACCTGCCCCGGCGCAGCCGCGGGGGGGCGGGGATGCTCGGCCCCCCCTCAGTGATGGGGGAGCGCCGTGGGGAGCCCCCGCGTCCCCTCAGAGCGGCTCATGCCCTGCGAACGCCCGGGGTTCTTTATTCTCAAATGAGCAGCCGGGGTGTTGTTTCCTCTTTCTCGGGGCCCGCTCTGCTGCTTTTTGGGTGTACTTAGCAATTTTGGGGAGAGAGCGTCGGCTGCTCGCGGTGGTGGCCCCGGGGCGGGCTCGGGATGCTCCTTCCCGGGAGTGTGGCTGTGGGGGAGCACATGGCCCGGGAGCTGGAGGATTTCTATTTATAGCCCTGCATGGCTCATATGGCTGTAGGTGGCCATATGGATCCTCCCCGCACCCACGAGGCACCCGCGGGCTGAGGTGTGAAACTCGGGTCCAGCGGGAGCTGGGAACGCAGCAGGAGTTGTCCCTGTGTCCTCACCCGGCCCTGCTTGTCGGGAAAATCCATACATCAACTTCTGCATCTGTCACAGAATCCTCACAGGATGGCATCTCCTTCCGCCCCCTGCCATGGGCAGGGACCCCTCCCGCTGTCCCAGGCTGCTCCAAGCCCCAATGTTCAACCTGGCCTTGGGCACTGCCAGGGATCCAGGGGCAGCCACAGCCTTAGCTTCAGGTTTCATTTTTAGAATCAGATTATGGTTGTGAGAAAAGGGAGAGTGAACCAAAGTGCCATCTTTGAGAGCATGAAGCCAATTCTGCTGCTGCAGCTCGGAGGCTGAGGGCAGGATGAGACCACCAGCAGCAGCTGAAAGCTTCAAAGATCCCTGTTTTTCCCAGAACTTGTTTGTAAAGTTGTAGTGTTGGAGCTGAGCTTTTAAAAAAAGGGGAGAGAGGATAAGTAGCATGTTTTTATTCCCAAATTATTATGGGTTTTCCCTTTGTATCAATTTGGACAGAGATCAAAGGTAGAATAGAGCTTTGTTGCGCTAATTTTTGGTTTCTGTTGCATTTTGCATTACCTCAGAGTGGCAAATACAGGTGTGGCAGTTCAGTAATGCCTGTGCGAGTTCTGCCTGTTGTTTACCTGGGTGATTGTTCTGTCCAGCTCCCGGGGAGGTACAGACGCAGGGAGGGTTTGTGGAAAACCCCCTGTGAGATGTGTGTGTGAGCCAGTCTCTGGCTGGAAATTACACCTTCCTCGAGGTGTGAGTACCTGGGCAGGTTTTTAAAACCAGTCCTCAAACCTCATCCTTAGGGGCGTTTCTGGCTGATTTGGTGGGACCTGTGGGCTGGATTTGGAGTGAGCAGGAAAAATGCAGGATTTCAGGAAGAAAATCGTGTCAGGGATTTTGTTAAAGTGGCAGAGTTGTGTTTGAGAGGGTTTTGGCTCTCTTCAAACTCAGGGTTCCACACGGAGGAAGGAGAATTTAGTGCTGCTTTGTGGGGCTTTTTTCTTCAGAGTGTTTTTCTCCTGAAGGTTTGATGGCCAAGTGTCAGAATTTTGGGATCGCTGCTCGTCTCTGCCTCAGGTTGTTGACATCACTGTGCTGGGAAACTTCACACTCTTGTGTGAAACTTATTTTGTTGAGAATTCCTTACCTTTGCAGCACAAATGTAAGAAGTTGGAAGGGAATGTTTTTAACACTCCCCCAAGGATATTTTGATCAGTAGAGTCTTTTCCAAAAAAAATTGTGGAGCAGAATGCTTTTACTGAGTCTGTACTTTGCTTTTCCTCTGTTGCTCTGGTTTGCCTGCAGGGAAGCTCATAATTTCTTCTCATGAGAAGGAAACGGCCTCAAGTTGCACCAGGGGGCGTTTAGGTTGGGTATTAGGGAAATTTTTTTCATGGAAAGGGTTGTAAAGGATTCGAACAGGCTGCCCAGGGCAGTGGTGGAGTCATGCCTGGAAATGTTCACTAAACATGTGGACGTGGCACTTGGGGACTTGGTTTAGTGGTGAACATGGTGGTGATGCTGGGATGATGGTTGGATTTGATGATCTTAAAGGTCTTTTCCATCCGTAACAATTCCATGACGCCTGAGTTGAGCCCTACAACGTCATCTGGTTGTATTTGTATTTGTCCCCCTGTTGCGGAGCTGCCACTTGGGCTCTTCTTTAGGGGTGCGATGCTTCTGGAAATTTTGGAGATTTTGTGTGTGTCTCGAAGTGCTTTGTTTGGGGGTTTTTGGTTGGGTTTTTTTTGTATGGCTGGAGTCCAAGTTGCTGAACGAAGACCCCCCCCCACCCCCACCCCGTTGCCCTGCGGGGCAGGGAACATCATCCCTGGGGAGCGTCATCCCTCCCCCGTGCCTGGGACAGCCCCGGTGGGAAGGGACAGGTCGGGTCCCTGAGGCTGCTCCGTGCGGAGCCCTGGGATGGATGTGGATGTGTGGGGTGGGCTGTGGCAGCTGGAGGTGTCCCCCACCTGGTCTGGCATGGTTTTTATGGCTGTGCCAGCCCATCCCAGTACCACCCAGCTGGAGTGTGGGACCCCGAGGCAGGGCTGGGTGTGGATGCTGCATCCAGGGATAACGTGAGGATGCTGCGAGAGAGATGCTGACAGTGGTGGGTTGTGCGGTGTCCTGGGGTCCCCAGCTCCCTGGGAGCACCGTCGGGGGGTCCTACAGCCTTCCAGGAGCCCCTGGTGCCGGGATTTGCCTGGAGCAGAGCTGGGGAGAGAAGTGAGAGGAGGGAGCACGATGGAAAGCATGAAGGAGAATCATTTTATGTTCTTCCCTTGCCCCGTCCAGTGAGGAAACGAGGCTCTGAGTGTCTGCCTTCCGTGACCCGTTTTTCCTGGGTTATTCCTGCCTCCGTTTCTTCCAGAGGCAGGCGGTGGCTGGGTTTGCTCGGGGTTTTTGTCTTTTGTCCCTTGCTTCCCAAGTTGTGCAGATCCTGTGCAGGCTAAATGGGAGAGCGGAGGGGAGGAGACTGTGATGAGGGAGGAGGGGAGAGGGCCTGGGCAGCCGCTCTCTCCTTAAGGATATAAGGCAGGAAACAAAGGGTGAGCTGCACATGGAGAGCAGGGGCACCTGGCAGGCCTGGCCCTTCAATAGGCTGCCCCGAACGCGGCTTAATCCGCAGGGAAAAGTCTGGGAATGAGAGCTGGGGGTGGCTCGGGGTGGGTCCCAGCAGCCAGGTCTGTTTTGTTAGCGGGAGCCAGGCGGCCCGAGCAGATAAAGCCCCGGAGCTGGTGATGGACGAGCATGTAAAATCCTTTGCAACTTGTAAACTCCTTTGCAACTTGGCCGTGTCCTTGCCTTTCACACACGGGGAGCTGTGGCAGACCCTAATTCAGGAGCCCGGGATCAATCCGGGCTCGCAGCATCGCTGCCTTGGGGGATGTTACAGAGCAGAGGTTGGGGTTTGCAGCTTTGTGCCAAAATGTCTCATTTCTGGGCCTCTTTAAAATCCTTGTGCAAAACCAGGAGTGCAGGAGGAGTGGAAGGAGGAAAATTCTGTGTTTTGTGACATTTAAAGGGTGCTTTAACAGGGCTCAGAGTTTCGTGATGTTGGGGGAGCTTCTGTGTGTCCTGGTGAGCAGCAGGAATCCTGCTCGAGGTTTGGGTTCCTCCGGCTCCCCCCCACACCTCACCCTCCCAGGTGTGTGTGGGTGCCCCAGTGTCCTGCATGGTCCTGCCAGGGGGTCCCCAGGAGCTCCAGGGCACCCCACCCCTTCCTTTCTCTGTCACCTTTTGGTCATAGCTTTGCTCCCTGATCTGCTGTTGTCCCAGAGAGCCTCGGGATGATCCTGCCTTTTGCAAGACCTAATCAGAATAAAAGTTTTTCTTCTGAACATTTCAGTGCTTTTCCTTTGGGCCAAGCTTCCCCAGGAAGAGACAGGACTCTCAGTCACTTCAGGTGGGTTTTTTGAGACTCTGAGCAGCTTTTCAGTTCTTCATTGCAAAATGACCACAGCACATACTAAACACACAGAGATGGAGGGCTCTGTTCACTTAAAAATCTGTCTTTGACTGTACTGACTGTTCTGGAAGTTACTCTGCACTTAAATGCATTATTTTTAAACCTGCTAAGACACTAAACCCTAAATTGGAGCAGCAGATCTTGGAAAATGAAGCAGTGCCATGTTCTTCATGCAGCAGGAGTTTCTCTTCCTGGCTTCACTGGCAGCGACAGCTCTGCCCTAAAGCTGCTGGAGTTGGTTATTCCTCTCTCTGGATTGAGGCAAATAACTCCCTTTATAGTTTGAAAAGTGATTCACAAATCTGAGGCTGGACACAGGCTCGGTTCCTGGCTGCTTGGTCCTGCTCTGCGTTGTCTCCTGACCCGAGTGCAGCTCCACAGGGAGCTGGTCTAGCTGAGGAATAACCAGTGAGGGAGTGTTTCCTCCTCCTCTCCCTGCCCTCCAAAGATGGATTATTTTCCTCAGCTGGTTCATTTGCATGAACACTGGGCTGTGTGAGCAGTGGTGATGGCAGGGAGGAGATCCAGGCAGGATAAGCAGCTTGGGAGCAGTTGGAGCCAGGAGCCTCCTAAGCAGATGCTGTGTGGGATGACCACAACCTTTCAGTCTTAACTCCTTTGAGAGACTTCTCCAAATTTCAGTTTTAGTATAATTTATATGAAATTTATCTCAGTTTTTGGAGAGCTTTTAATACTTTGATTCTTTCTGGGTCTGGAGGTTTTTTTTTAGTCTATTTTTTTCATGCACAGTCTGACTTGGCCTGATTGCTTTGTCACTGTCCTGTACCAGAAACTCTCTGCTTGTGCTGGTTTTCCCCAAACAAAGCTTCAGGGCAGCAGACAAGATACGAAAATAGACTTTTCCTTTGTTTTGTTTTGTGTTTTGTTTTGTTCTGTGGTTGTTAAGACCCTGGTGAGGTTGTCAGTATCTCACCAGTGTGAGATAAGGTGGTAACTGGCATTTTTGGTCTTAAAATGCCTTCCAGCCCATTAACCTGGGATAGTGTGATGGATAATACAGAGAATGAGCTTCTCCTGGATGGGAACTAGGATTGAATATGCAAGTTGCAAGGTGGAGCAAACCAGAAGTGAGAGTAATTGAGGGAATAAAGAGATGTTATGATGCTCAGTGAGAAGGTGAAGAATACTTTGTGCTTGTTGTCTGTACAGTCCTACACTGCAGCCATAACACACTGGCTTATTTTTGCTTTATGAATAAAAAATAGCTTATGATGTTGGATTATTTAAAAAAAACCCACAAGAAAACCCCAAACAAAACACCAATAAAGAGTTGGAATAATTTGTGCCCGCTCTCCAGGTTGAGTCTTCGTGGAAACCCAGGTGTTACAGAAGAATCTCTCTTCCCTTTTGCCATTAAAGGAAAGTTTTCCAGGTTTATCTTTGCATCACATTGTAATTCTTTGTTTTGCAGCTTGTCAGCAGTTAACTTCTGCTTTTCTCCTTTTCTGAAGCCATTAGGATGCTACAAAAGACCTAGAATCAAACCTGAATGTGCTGTTCAAGGGGCAGGGAGAGGAGACAAGGAGCATTTGTGGTGCTGGTCAAATGCAACAGTCCTGGGAGAAGAAATTTTACTTGAAAATGGGCATTTACTAAGAGAGACAACTGAATGAAAAGTGCATCTGTGCTGAGATCTCCCCTGATGGTTGTTGTGTGAATTATGCTGCATTTGTTTACCTGATCTGAGTCTTCCTCCTGACATATAAAAACATTTTAACTTAATTTGTCTGTTCCACACAAGAAGGAGTTAATATGAAAGCAAAACCACGCATTTTAGAGTTGAATGTGAGCTTCATTCTTGAAAGTTCAGCACGTGTTTTTCAGGAAGGAAATACAAATTATCCCTCCTGAGTTGCACAGGCGCTGCTGTGGAAGGGCAGAGGGTTTCAGTTCCCCTCCATGTCTCTTTGGTGTGTTTTTTCCAGCCCCAGTGGGAAGAAGTTCCGGAGCAAGCCGCAGCTGGCACGTTACCTGGGCAGCTCCATGGACCTGGGCACCTTCGACTTCCGCACAGGGAAAATGCTGATGAACAAGATGAACAAGAACAGGCAGAGGATGCGCTACGACTGCTCCAACCAAGCCAAAGTAAGACTGAGAGGCAGCGGCGCTTCCCCTCCCTGCTGTGGGACTGCCAGAGCAGTGTCTGGGAGAGAGGGAAAGTGAAGCATTTCATAACTGAAGTGTGGACTTGGAGTTGTGCCAGAACAGCTCTGCTGGTGGGGGTTGGACAAATCCCAGGGGGTTGGTGCCATGGAGGAGAGTTGTGGTACTGCTCAGCCTTCTGTGGAGAAGGGCAGGGAAGAGACTGTTGCCTTCCTCAGTTCCCAGCACAAGGAAGGCACTGACCTGTGGGAATGACTCCAGAGGAGCCCCTCTGCTCTGGAGCCAGGCTGGGAGAGCTGGGGGTGCTCACCTGGAGAAGAGAAGGCTCCAGGGAGAGCTCAGAGCCCCTTGCAGGGCCTGAAGGGGCTCCAGGAGAGCTGGAGAGGGACTGGGGACAAGGGATGGAGGGACAGGACACAGGGAATGGCTTCCACTGCCAGGGGGCAGGGCTGGATGGGATATTGGGAAGGAATTGTTCCCTGGGAGGGTGGGCAGGCCCTGGCACAGGGTGCCCAGAGCAGCTGTGGCTGCCCCTGGATCCCTGGCAGTGTCCAAGGCCAGGCTGGACATTGGGGCTTGGAGCAGCCTGGGACAGTGGAAGGTGTCCCTGCCATGGCAGGGGTGGCACTGGATGGGCTTTGAGGTCCTTTCCAACCTAAACTGTTCCATGATTCCCTGGTCCCCCTCCTTAGAGTGTGAGCTCACCTCCAGCATGATTTCCTCCAGATCCCCACATCTTCTGGGGCTGTGCAGCAGCTCTGCCCTGCCCTGGCCTTTGGTTTGAGAGGAGAGGAGGGATTTGGGTCCACAGGGATGAGGAGATGCTGCAGCTCCTGCCAGTGACTCCCTGGAGCTCTCCCAGGCAGTGCTGGTGACTCAGCTTTGGAATTGATGGAAGGGGAGGTGGCATTTGGGGCAAAAAGCGGGAGAGGGAAGAGGACTGTGAGGCCTATTTGTAGAACAAAAGAAAAGATTCTCTAGCTGCTAATCCGGATTGTTGAGGTGTAGTCAGGATGGCAGTGACAGGCTCCCTGTCTGGATTGATTGTCCCAAGTCATTCCTAAGCATCTTCATCGGATGCTGAAATCTTTCCCAGAACCCAAAAGCTGCTGTCTGTGCACCTAAACACTGAATGTGGGAAAGGCACAATGCTCATTTTTAAAATACATCAGCCAGTCAAGAATCATCATCACGAGAGTGCTGGCAACATTTCTTGCAGCCCTGGGTGCTGCAGTGATATTTTGAGACCTGCCTTGAGGCAGAGACCAGCAGCTCACACACCTCTCAGACTAAAAATTCTGCCCAAAACTCTCAATAAATGTACAAATGTTATCACTGGCTTCTGAATGGATTAGCACCCAGATGGTTCAGAATTATATTTGTCCTGAATACATCTTTTCTACATCTCATGAATAAATCTGTGAAGCAGACGCAGTGTTTGCATCCCCAAGAACAAAGTGTGTCCTACAGCCATTCCAAGAGTTGTGTGTTAGATTTTGGGGATGAGGAACAGTCTTCCTATGCTCCCCCTAACAGAAAATGCAGTCGTGTAGTGCAAAATTGATTATGAGCTTCATTTAAAAGCTGAGCTTTGTTCAGAACCAAAGGTACAAAAAGGGATTCAGCTTCCAGCTGTGTGGGTTTGTTTATTGGTCACAACTGGATTTAAAAGGAATGGTTTGGAGTGGTTTCTGGATTCAGAAAGCAGCCTCTAAATGCCTGCCCGTAATTTTTTTATTTATTACAAATACTGTGTTGTAATCCTCTGTTCTAGTGATTACACGTGGCTTCTTCTGACTCCTGAAGTCATTAAAAATGGGAGTAAAACTGATGTGTATGAGCTAGAATGGGAGGAGGCTGCTATGTTAAACAGAATGAGTGGAAAACTTTGATAGGTCTAAGGCAAGATTTGAATTTAGTTCTGCATTTTTAGCAGCCTGACTTGTATAACTTGAGATTAGACAAGATTTCAAGCCCAGGAACTGTTCCTTGCTGCACATCTTTGTGGCTGTAGTTGCATTTTAGCAAATTGAAACTACTTTTGTGGGGTTTTTCCTTTTCTTTTTGTTTGAAACAGGGCAAGCCTGATTTGAACACAGCCCTGCCCGTGAGACAGACAGCCTCTATCTTCAAACAGCCCGTCACAAAGATCACAAACCACCCCAGCAACAAGGTGAAGAGTGACCCCCAGAAAGCTGTGGACCAGCCCAGGCAGGTAAGGCTGAGAAACTCCTACTGGGAGGATCCCAAATAATCCGCTTTAATTGTGTGATGCTGAACAAATACTCCCTGGTGATTCCTGATCTGCGACGCTTCAGAATTCACAAAAACCTGATCTTTCAGAAGCAGTGGCTTGCAGTGCTCCCAGCTCTTAAATCAGAACAAACCCCTTTCCCAGTCTCTAGCTGTGGGCTCTGTGCAGTGGGATTTATAAACTCCAGCCTTTGGCTGGATCACAGTTCTGGTGTAGCTAAACTTGAATTTCCCTAATGCTGGAATGAAGTGTTATCTACGAAATTTTTCCGACGTTGTAACCACTTCAGGGGACGCTTAGGTTTAGAATCACTGTCAAAAGTTGCAGTTGGGTAAGAATTCCATGTTCCTGCACAGACCCCATCCAGTGTGGTGTTATTCTGCCAGTATAAGATCATAAATTCACTTAGAATGTCATTATTCATACAAAATCAAAGTGTTTTTCTTACCATAATGTGTATTTGCAAGCAAGAGAACACACCAAAATTAAAGGAAAGGGTGCTTGGGACAAGGAAAGACCCTGGTAAAATAAGCTGTACCTGTTGGAACACTGGAAACCTTTTCTGAAAACTTCAAAAAACACATTTTGAAGGCAATTTTTAAGAATTACATAAACCTAGTTCAACTAGAACCTCCAGGTGTGAGATAGAAGTTACCTGAAATGGACTTGGGTGGGGGTTTTTGGTGGTTGGGGTGGGTTTTTTCTGTTTTTTAAGCAGGCTGGCAGGGTCTTACCATGGTTTCCTAGGGAAGTAGAACCTGTATGTTCACAGTGCTGTTGCTTTTCTTGAAGGTTTTGTAGTTAAGGCAGTAAAAGAGAACACTAAAGATAAAATGCCCTCTCCAAATTCTGAGCTGGATTTGTGTTCCTGTTTAAGATACTTTACTGGACTGCAGAATATTTCGACTTTTGTTCAGCAGACCCCAGAAGTTTCTGCAAAATTTGAAAGCAGTGCCAAGTCCCATCATGCACTGGCTTAAAAATCACAGAATCCCAGAATTCTTGGGGGCTGAAAGGGATCTTAAAAATGATCCCATTCCACCCTCCTGCCATGGGCAGGGACCCCTTCCACTGTCCCAGGCTGCTCCAAGCCCCGTCCAGCCTGGCCTTGGACACTGCCTGGGCTGGGGCAGCCACAGCTGCTCTGGGTAGCAAAAAAAAAATCACCTATTTGAAAGGCTAGAGAATAGCCAGCCTGTGCTTGGGCTGTGCCCTCATTCCCCTTTTTGGAAAAGTCAAGTGGGGTCAGTTGCACTTGGATTTTGACAGGCAGGAAGAGGGGGTGGGATGTGCATGGAGTGTTTGAGGTAAATTCTTGATTTCTCAAAACCTCGATAAAAATGTGATTTTTTTGCAAGATAGTTGATCCTCTGGGTATTCACCGCTCACCTTCCTGCACCAGGTGCAGAGTTGAAGGTGCATCAAGGGGATGTATTTGACTTTCTAGCAAACCAGACATTCAGGTGCCTTTAAGCTTGGGGAGAGCCTGTGACTCAAAATCTGGTAAAGAACCAGACACAGTGGAAAGGACCAAACTGCTGGAGAAAAAGAAAATAATACTTCACCTTGAATACAGTTCTTGCATTCCTTAACTTTCTGTGGGATATGGAGGAGAGAAATAGGGTGTAAAAAAGGCTGTCTCATGCTGTGGGCTTGTAGCTGAAAGTCAGCAAGTCTGGCCTTGCTGCTGCAGCTCAGAGCAGGGAAAGTACCAGGCCCTGGAAGAAAAGAGAGGTTTTCAAGGCAGCAAACTGGGACAGAGGAGTTGTGGGGCTGATTGGCAGCAAGGATTGTTCCTGCTGTTGGACGTGGCACATCCCTTCTGTGGTAAATCCACGTTAAACTGTCCCCAGCACTGCTGTCCCCTCTCTGCACAGGAAGCAGGGATTTTGTGGAGTTGTCAGTTCCGTTTCTGGTTGTGCCAGCAACCACCAGTAACCACCTGCTTTGACTGCAGCTCTTCTGGGAGAAGAAGCTGAGTGGACTGAACGCCTTTGACATTGCAGAGGAGCTGGTGAAGACGATGGACCTTCCCAAAGGGCTGCAAGGTAATCAGATGGTGCCCTTCCCTCAGGGCTGGCGTTTTGGCACGTGGCAGCAGTGAGTGAAGGTGCTGAGGGTCAGCTCCCTGTTCCCAGCGCCTGGCAGGGCCGTGGCCATTCCTGCTGCAGCAGGAGCTGCAGTGCTTTGCCTGGGGGTCCCAGTGCCCTTTGTTCTGAGGAAACACTGAAGCAAAGCTTCTCAGCTTTTGGGGGGATTCACCTTCCAGAACCAGCAGAGCATCCCAGAATGCTGTTTGGGTTTGGGTTGGAAGGGACCCTAAAGTTCATCCCATTCCACACCCTGCCATGGGCAGGGACACCTCCCACTGTCCCAGGCTGCTCCCAGCCCCAATGTCCAGCCTGGCCTTGGGCACTGCCAGGGATCCAGGGGCAGCCACAGCTGCTCTGGGCACCCTGTGCCAGGGCCTCCCCACCCTCCCAGGGAACAATTCCTTCCCAAGATCCCATCCAGCCCTGCCCCCTGGCAGTGGGAAGCCATTCCCTGTGTCCTGTCCCTCTAAGCCCTTGTCCAAAGTCCTTTTCCAGCTCTCTTGGAGCCCTTTAGGCCCTGCAAGGGGCTTTGAGCTCTCCCTGGAGCCTTCTCCAGGTGAGCACCCCCAGCTCTCTGAGCCTTGTTCAAGCAGAATAGAAACATCTTCCCTTCCCCTTTGGTTTGGTGGTTTTTATTATCTTTTTGGTTGTAACAGAACGAGGAACTGCTGTAAGTTTAAATACCCTTGGAGAGCTGCACAGGTGCTGTTGGAAGCATTTAGGTCTGCGATTTATGTTGTGTGAGCTTTCAAACTGACAGCCTGTGCTTTACCATTAACATTTAATTCCCGTTGTCCTGATTTCCCACTCCCTGCCTGGGGCAGTGCTGCTTATGGATCTCCCTCCCCCTTGCAGGGGTTGGCCCCGGCTGCACAGACGAGACTCTGCTCTCGGCCATCGCCAGTGCCCTGCACACCAGCACCATGCCCATCACTGGCCAGCTCTCTGCAGCTGTGGAGAAGAACCCTGGGGTCTGGCTGAACACCTCCCAGCCTCTCTGCAAAGCCTTCATGGTGACAGATGAAGATATCAGGTATGAACTGGAAGTAGCACTTGCTGTCCTGGAACCAGGTTCCTTATGCTCAAACAGTGCTTTTCTTTCTAAATGTCTGATGGAGCACTGTGGCTTGGGAATTGATTTGAATGGCTCTCTAGCACCAGAGTAGACAAAAGTTGTCACATTAAGCTCTGTCATGTGCTTAAAGCCCATTATTTTTCATTTTGGCCATGCTCAGTTACTCTGGAGTTTCAGGCTCACGTTTGTTTTTCATGTCAAAGTTTCCTTTTATTGACAAAAGTGTCCAAGTTGGGGTAGCCTTGACTGAGGCACCTCAGAGCAGAGATGGGATTGGAGCAATCCTGAACAATGGGATTGGGTTCTCTTCACCTTCCTCTGTGTCAGTAAATGAAGTAAATAAAATGTATGGATTGACCAAATCCAAGCCCTGCCTGCTGTGGTGGCAGGGAACAAGGATGCAGTTTATTCTGCTGTAGGTTGCTTTAGTAGTGAAATATTGTTAAATCAGGACTGGTCAAACTCAGCTTTAAGCTTTTGATGGAGAACTGACCATACCAAAGGCCTGCAGCATGCAATTTGCATTCATTAAGTGTTTAAAGGCAGCCCTTGCTTTGACTGCTTGATAAATCTTTTGGAATTGCAGGATGACTTTTCTGTGCTTGATTTAGACATAAATGACCGGGAAAAACAGTCTGTTTATAACTTTGATGTCCTGTGGCTGAGCTGAAATAGGAGCCCCATGAGCCACTGATTGCTGATCACTTCTTTGCTGTGACTTTGACTTCTTAGGGTTGGGACTCAAAAGGAAAATGAGCAGAAAGAAGTTGCCTGAAACTTAATTTTCGCCAGTCTTATTTTTGAACGTCTGTGCAGGGTAGGCTGACTTGTTAGATATTAGTACTAGGAGTTAAAAATTAGGCTAAAAAAAAAAAGTCAGCTGCTAGAAACTTCAGCCAGAAATCAACAGGTGCAGGACTCGTGATAGAAAATACTGGACAAATTTTTAAAGTGTTTTTCATCTTCACTTCCAATGCCAGGTGGGTTTTTTTTTTTGTTTGTTTGGGGTTTGTGTGTTTGTTTGGTTGTTGTTGTTGTTGTTTTTGTTTTACAGTGGAGTTCTTAGAGGGCTGTTCCAGTCCATGCTTGTCTGGTGTTGGAGGGACTGGAGACTCTTTTCCCTTGGGGGCTGATGTTGGGTGTCCCTTGTGTTGGGCAGGAAGCAGGAGGAGCTGGTGCAGCAGGTGAGGAAGAGGCTGGAGGAGGCTCTGATGGCCGACATGCTGGCCCACGTGGAGGAGATCGCCAGGGATGGGGAGCCTCCCTCGGAGAAAGAAGGAGCAGAGGAGGAAGGAGAAGAAGAGGAGGAGGAGGAGGAGCAGGACCATGACCAGGAGATGGAGAATGTATAGTCCAGGTAAGGTGGTAGCGCTGTCTCACCTCAAACAGTGGGGACAGGGAGGTTTTCAGAAGGAATCTTAAATATTGATGAATCTTTGCTTTGTAGCCTGTGCATTGAAAGGTGTGGTGGCCTTGGGTCAGGAACGGGGGAGGTGGGTGAGACCCCACCTGCAGAGCTGCCCCAGCCCTGGGGAACAACATCAGGAGGACGTGGAGCTGCTGGAGCCAGTCCAGGGGAGGCCCCGGAGCTGCTCCCAGGGCTGGAGCCCCTCTGCTCTGGAGCCAGGCTGGGAGAGCTGGGGGTGCTCACCTGGAGAAGAGAAGGCTCCAGGGAGAGCTCAGAGCCCCTTGCAGGGCCTGAAGGGGCTCCAGGAGAGCTGGAGAGGGACTGGGGACAAGGCATGGAGGGACAGGACACAGGGAATGGCTTCCACTGCCAGAGGGCAGGGCTGGATGGGATATTGGGAAGGAATTGTTCCCTGGGAGGGTGGGGAGGCCCTGGCACAGGGTGCCCAGAGCAGCTGTGGCTGCCCCTGGATCCCTGGCAGTGCCCAAGGCCAGGCTGGACAG
>VZTI01000009.1:92693-103613 GCA_013397865.1 Struthidea cinerea | reverse complement strand
GAAGGGGACTTTCTAGGATAAATAGCAGAAGAGCTCCTTTGGAGGGAATGGGGATTTCAGGTAGGAGGAAGATTGATTTTTGTTAAGCAAGCCTTGAAGCCTGAAGATTGATTATAATGCATGATCTGCTTGGCCTTTGGGAGATCCCATCTTATACCTGGGCTCTTCTTTCCCATTTTCCCATATCACCAACAGTAGCTTTATTTGGACAGTGAATACCTTGAATTCCTTTCTGCTGCAGAGGTCTGTCAACAGGCAGGAGCAGAACAAACTGACTGCTGCAGGTGAAATCCAGGAGATAAAGGCATGGATGTGTTATGACAGGGGGATTTCTTCTTTTAAGAAACGATACAAAAATTCTTTTTGACTTAAAAGTTATTTTTTTTCCTCTTTCAGGGAGTTCCATCAGAGAATTCCCAGTACAAACCCACTCAGCAGGGTCAGCACAACCATTCACAGAGCCAAGAGTGCACCACCAGTCCAACTGTACCCCAGAGCCTTTGGATGGACTTCAGGAAACGTGGAAGCTGAGGGTTCATTCATTGCTGGGGACTTTCGCAGATGGAACTTGTCTAAACTCTACTCCCTTTCCTTTTTCTAAAGGGGTAGGGTGATTGGCAATGCAAAAGTGGGAGGGGATAAAGGAATATCACATGGTGGGAGGGAAAATCCTAGGAACCGAATTTGCTGGCTCTTTTTTTTTTTCTTTTTTTGTTGGTGTTATTTTTTGTGGGTCAGTGCTGGGTGATACGTTTTTAAGCTTTTCTATCAAAGTACTTTTAATGACCCACAGAAACAATTTTCTCTCTGACCCAAGGGAGGGAGATGCTGTTTCACTCCTTGGCTACTCTGCTGTGGGCTACCTGTTTGTACCTGACTGTAGGGAGGTCGTTTCATGTTGTCAGTGGTTCATTCCATGTGTGAATTCCAGTCACTGAATTGCCATTTCCTCCCAAGACCACATTGGTCTTGGAAGTGTAGTCTCAGAGCTGAGCTGCCAGTGCCTCTCCCACCTGAGCTTGGGTGAGGAGGGGAAGTTGCACTCGAGGACTTGGGCTGCCAGCTCTGGGAATTGGGGGTTTTGGTTATTCCACACCACGGTTTGGATACAGCGCTGTGTGTGTCCAGACATTCTGAACAGTCTTGGAGGCAAATATACCCAGCCTGAGGTATGTTTTACTTTGGTTTAAGTCCAGTCAGAAGGACTTTCTCAACTGGGGATGGAAGGATGACTCGTTTCTGACTGATAATGAGGAAAACTTCCTCCTTTTTCTCTTCTGGTGCCAAGAACCTGCCCTCTGTTCCTCTGTGTGGAGGGAAGGGGATCCATTCCAACAGGTGTGGCTACACATCTGCTTTTGTGTGCAGTAATGTTCTGACCTCTTTAAAAAAAAAAAAGGAAAGGAAAAAGGTTGATTTTTCTATAATTGATATCTTAAAAAGGAATTTAAAGCTTTTTATTAAGTATTGAATCTTTCTTACTTGCATGTGCAGTGAAGTGACCAGCATTTTGTGTCGAAAATTGGACTGATGTGAAACCTGCCTTAATGTGTTTATAAGTATTTGGCTTCACCATGGGTACCTTGAATGATTCCTCAGTCTCTTCCAGTACATCTTTGAGCATATTGGGGTAACTTGTGGCTAAAAATGGATTTCTCTGGGAAGGGAGACAAGGAGAGGGGAGGAAGATGAGAGTCGATAGCTTGGGGAATGCGTTGACTGGGTTGCAAAAGTTATTTTAGTCGTAGGGTAACCATTGCATAATCCGTGTGCGGATGTCTCGGCTGAGAGAACACTACAAAGTGGTGGATTAAATATTGTGCCACCAACCAATTGTACAAGTTGTTGGTATCCCAAAACTTGGGGAAGAAAGTAGCTCCCAGAGCCTTTATTGTGTGAGAAAGATTAGCAGGGACAGCCAGGGGCCGGGGAATTGCCTTGGGGAGTAGTGCAGCTTAGTGATCCCTGAAACATATCCCTTGCCAAAGTGATTGATCCGTACTCACCCTTTTCGTAAAGGTTTGAAAACACGGACTTGGTTGATATTGCTCATTTGAGTACTGCAAGGAGACTGAATTGTACTTTGCTGCTGCTCTGCCAGGTGCTGCTTTGGGGAGCTTTACCTGGCACTGCAGGCAGCGACCATTATTTTCCTTTCTGAACAGTCTGTTACAGTTATTACTCTGTAAATCTGTCCTCTTGTAAGTCATGGTGTTGAATTAAATGTTTCTCACAAAGAAGAGGTTCTTCTAGTCTGCCTCAAGCCCTTACCTGGAGTTTTGTGCTCTGCCCTTTCCACTTCTCCCAGTGGAGATGCTCTGGGGGTTCTGTTGTGGGCGCCACGCTGAGGTTTGGATCTCGACATCTGGGGAGTGTGGAGGGAAACTCGTGGAAAGCAGTTCATTCTTGCTGCAGAATCCTCTCCTGTGTCCTCACCAAGGGAGAGGCTGCCAGGGTGTCCCATCTCTCGGAGCAGGTTGGTGATGCAGTCACAGAATTGTTAGGGTGGGAAAAGATCTTTAAGATAATAAAGTCCAACCATCAGCCCAGCACCACCGCATTCACCACATGTCCCCAAGTGCCACATCCACCACATTCACCACTAAACCGTGTCCCCAGGTGCCACATCCACACTGCTTTTGAATGCTCCCAGGGGTGGTGACTCCACCACTGCCCAGGGCAGCCTGCGCCAGGGCTGGGCAAGCCTTTCGGGGCGGGGGGGGAATCCCTAATATCCAGTGTAAACCTCTCCTGGCTCAACTTGAGTCTATTCCCATATGGCCCTTTGAAGCTCAGCTCCAGCAGTTCAAATCCCACACCAGAGGTGTCCTTGTGACCAGAGCAGTCTTGTTATGACACTGTGTCCTTTTTAAAACTTGTTTCATATCTGGTGATGTCTTCATCTACTTTTACTTGAATCTAAACCTACCCTAAGTGTAGGTAGAACCAAACACTGGTGATTGAGATGTTGATACTCATATTTTGACACACTGAATATCAGGTGTAAATTGCTGCCAACTCTCTTGTTTTCCCCCCACTGCTTTCCCTGTCCAGCTCTCTTCCCTTCAGTTTATAAAGTTTATTCATGTTTTCATTGATATGTAGGAGTTGCTTGTGCAAAGTGCCAAAAAGGGGCCCAGGACTCCTCTCACAGCCAAAGAAAGTGAAATAACTTTACCTGCCTACCAAGGTAAGGAAAGCAAGTATTTCTTTCAATTGAGCATGATGTCATTTTCATGTTGCTGCAATAACAACTGGATTAGTTTGTCTTATCTCAGCCCTGGACATGACTGACAGGCACAAAGTGTCTGCCGTCATCAAATCTGTCCCCAGGGTGGAGAAAGCAGCTTGCTTGAGGTATAACTTGTTAAGTACGTGGTTAGTAACTAATGTACTTAAAAGCAGTTGAGTGGAATTGGGGCAAAGCTTGTATTTAATTAATTAATATTCTCTTCTGCATAGAATGTTGGTGGCTACAGTTTTTTCCTCTCCACTTTGTTTTACAAAACCTAAAGATTTTAAGGGAACGTCATTTTCCTGCTGTTTGGGGAGTGTTATTTTTACTGAATTCTAGCTGGATGAAATTTTCTGCAAACCGTAGAATGAACTGGAATGGATACTGGTGCAGTCTGGATTTGGCCAGCAGAGCTCTTGGAGGTGGTTCTGCCCAGGAAAAGTTGGCTCGATTCACGTCTGAAATTGAACTTGCTGAACTGGCTGTTGAGCAAGGAAAGGGAGGAGTTTTCTTGCTTGTAAACTGAGCACATCGGGAAGGGAAGACAGTCGGGGATGACATGGCTGGACTCTGGGAATGCAGGCATGTTAAACCCTGCCTGGGGAGGCTCTGATGTCATGGCTGGGGGTTTGGGTTGGAAGGGACCTTAAAGCTCATCCCATCCCACCCCTGCCATGGGCAGGGACACCTTCCACTGTCCCAGGCTGCTCCAAGCCCCAATGTCCAGCCTGACCTTGGGCACCTCCAAAAATCCAGGGGCAGCCACAGCTGCTCTGGGCACCCTGTGCCAGGGCCCCACCACCCTCACAACCAAGAATTCCTTCCCAGTATCCCATCTAAATACTCGTTGCTGCTCTGTGGGATATGAATGAAGCAGGACACCTGGAAGGACTCTTGAGTCATGTGCTTTTGTCTTGCTTTAAGGAGGGACCATTCTGTCTGGACTGATACTCCTGGTCCTTGGAAAGAGCGTGGGTAATGTGTTTAAAGGGGGAGGAGGCAGGAGAATGTTTAATGAAGAAGTAATTTTTTTGGTAATAATTCTCCAGTCAGGAAATCCTAGTTAATTGGGATTATGTCCATGAGAACAATCTCCAAGAGCCCAGATGCCCATGCAAATACTTGGATAATACCACTTCTTCCCTATCACATGAAGTGCATATTCCTAGCTGTTGTCACTTGGAACAGGAATTTCTGCATCCCCTGGAACTGCTCCAGACTCTGGGGTCGGTTGAGGTTCCCGGTGTTGCCTATTTTACCTCCCTGCTTTAATGAAACACAGACACGGGAAGGTGGTGTCCTAATTCTGCAGCACAGAAAATAATGTCCTCTATGAGCTGTAGGGAGCTAAAAACTTGGATTTGTTCTCAGATTAGCAGGGATCAACTTGAATTAATGAGGGAAAACCTTTCTCCCCCTCCTTCTCAGGCTGATCCCGTGAGTAGCTGGAGTGTAGGAGAGAACGGCACAGAACAGTGTGTGCTAAATGGTATTTACAGTGACAGAACATTTGGGAGGGTGGGGAGAGGAAAACGTTTTGAACTCCAGAATGACCCACCAAATGCACTTGGAATTGTCAGGGCATTGCTGAGCAGTCCCATTTAGTATTGCTGATTTCTTACCAATGTCCGTAACTGCTGCTGACTAACGAACAACACTAACTATTAGTGAGGAATACTACTGACCTCCAATGGGAAAGCTTTTGGTCAATTCATTAAATAAATCTCTGAGTGGGTTTTCGTTACCTCGCAGAGTCACAACCGGCAGTAGTTGGAGACTGCCCAGATTTGGGCAGTGAGTGACCTGAAGTGGTTTGGCTTCAGTGGCAAAATCCAGAAAAGCTTCGCTGTAGGAATCTGGTTTCATTTGCTTATACAAATGGCAAGGTTTTGGATAAACAGAATCCCAGAATGGTTTGTGTTGGAAGGGAGCTCAAAGCCCACCCAGTGCCACCCCTGCCACAGGCAGGGACACCTCCCACTGTCCCAGGCTGCTCCCAGCCCCAGTGTCCAGCCTGGCCTGGGACCCTGCCAGGGATCCAGGGGCAGCCACAGCTGCTCTGGGCAACCTGTGCCAGGGCCTCCCCACCCTCCCAGGGAACAATTCCTTCCCAATATCCCATCCAGCCCTGCCCTCTGGCAGTGGGAAGCCATTCCCTGTGTCCTGTCCCTCCATGCCTTGTCCCCAGTCCCTCTCCAGCTCGCCTGGAGCCCCTTCAGGCCCTGCCAGGGGCTCTGAGCTCTCCCTGGAGCCTTCTCTTCTCCAGGTGAGCACCCCCAGCTCTCCCAGCCTGGGTCCAGAGCAGAGGGGCTCCAGCCCTGGGAGCAGCTCCGGGGCCTCCCCTGGACTGGCTCCAGCAGCTCCATGTCCTCCTGATGCTGGGGGCCCAGGGCTGGATACGGTGCTCCAGGTGGGGTGTAGACCCCCAAGCTTGAGCTTTTAGAAAAAGGTGAATCCTAAAAAGTTGCTGCATGTTTTTGTTTGCAAGATGTTCCCAAGATGCATTTTGTTCCCAAGATGAGTGCGGTTCCATGTCCTGGATTAGCCTACTGGGCACGTTTTGTGGGGTTTAGTGATCTGAAGGGCTGTAAAACCTGAAAGTGTGGTGTACCAGCTTTTATTATTTCATGCTTTTGTCTGATCTGCAATTAATTCTTAGCTTTCCATCAAGTTGGCTTCTCCACAACTCCAAAGTCATTACCTGACAGCTCAATTCTTCATTCATCTAATGCATGAAAAAGAGCCCTTTGCTAATGGCTTCCCCCAAGGTGCCTCTTTCATGTCCTGCTGTAGGGAGGGAATCTCTGAAGGTGCCGTGGTGGGGATGCCAAGAGGAACAGAGGAAAGGCTGCTCGGCCTGGTGGTGCTGAGGGATCACAGTGGGCCAGGCTTTGGGTGACCTCAGTTGGAGCTTGTGCCTCTACCGCAGCTGTGGCACATCACGGTGACATTGAGCCCCGTCACCTTGAGCTGTCCCCATATGCTGTTCCCTCAGTCAGCAACTTTGTGGGATG
The DNA here is from genome assembly GCA_013397865.1 of Struthidea cinerea. Lineage (NCBI taxonomy): Eukaryota > Metazoa > Chordata > Aves > Passeriformes > Corcoracidae > Struthidea > Struthidea cinerea. The sequence continues at coordinate 97,364 of VZTI01000009.1, read as the reverse complement.
ATTGATCTCAGGCTGAGGTCATCTTTCAAGTTCCAGATCTTGTCAATCCGTCTGGCTCCACCCACATGCAGTGATTCAGCTCCTGATGTGCTGAAATATTCCCTTAAGCCTTCCCACACAGAGTAAGGGCTTTTTTGTGGTTCTGCTCGGAGCTGCAGCACCTCTTCTGTGCTGTGCTCCAAGCCTGTGCTTTCTGCATGGTATTTGCATGTGCTTGGAGAGCTGCAGAAAGTAGAGACTGACCTCCTAAAGAGGAGGAGAGCAGCTACAATCGTTCTTTAAAAGTATTTTTTCCTCTAAACTTTGGATCTCATTTTATAGAATTTGGCTAATGTGCTGTGATTTAGGCAAATGTTAAAATACAGAGAGCAGCCCTGGGGAGAGGGACTTGGGGGTGTTGGTGGGCGAGAGGCTCAACCTGCCCCGGCCACGGGCACTGACCCCAGAAACCCCCCCTGTGCTGGGCTGAGCCCCCAGCGTGGGCAGCAGGGCAGGGGGGGATTCTGCCCCTCTGCCCCGCTCAGCTGAGACCCCACCTGCAGAGCTGCCCCAGCCCTGGGGAACAACATCAGGAGGACGTGGAGCTGCTGGAGCCAGTCCAGGGGAGGCCCCGGAGCTGCTCCCAGGGCTGGAGCCCCTCTGCTCTGGAGCCAGGCTGGGAGAGCTGGGGGTGCTCACCTGGAGAAGAGAAGGCTCCAGGGAGAGCTCAGAGCCCCTGGCAGGGCCTGAAGGGGCTCCAGGAGAGCTGGAGAGGGACTGGGGACAAGGCATGGAGGGACAGGACACAGGGAATGGCTTCCACTGCCAGGGGGCAGGGCTGGATGGGATATTGGGATGGAATTGTTCCCTGGGAGGGTGGGCAGGCCCTGGCACAGGGTGCCCAGAGCAGCTGTGGCTGCCCCTGGATCCCTGGCAGTGTCCGAGGCCAGGCTGGATGGGGCTTGGAGCAGCCTGGGACAGTAGAAGGTCTCCCTGCCCATGGCAGGGGAAGAACTGGATGATCTTTACCATCCCTTACAACCCCAATCAGTCTGGGATGATTCTATGACAACTGTGGGGTTTTTTTGGTGGGGGAGCAGTAGGGTTCCCCTGTCTGTGTTCACTAATCCCATCTTTAGGGGTTGATCTACAAAGGATGGTCTCTACTTCAGAATAAATATTCCAGCTTGGATCTTGTCACTTCTGCCATTGCACACTTGACCTGGAACCAGCAGCATTTGCAGAGCTGTTCCTGGGGGAGTTGGGCTCACGGAGCTGTGGTGGCACCGATGCTCTGCTGAACTTCTGTTGCCGTTTCTCCACGTAGGAAACACCTGAATGGGCTGTGACACCTGGTGTGCTTTAGTTCTGTGATTCCCTGTCTGTACATGGGATTGTGTTGTTCTTTTTGGGGACATCTTTGTTCTGTGGATTACAGAATCCCAGAATGGTTTGGGTTGGAAAGGACCTTAAAGCCCATCCCATTCCACCCCCTGCCATGGGCAGGGACACCTTCCACTGTCCCAGGCTGCTCCAAGCCCTGTCCAGCCTGGCCTTGGAGACTTCCAGGGATGGGGCAGCCACGGCTTTAATGGTCAGGCACAAATGATTGCAGGTAGTACAAACAGTTGGGAATGAGTCCTGCTGGGACATGGGGAAAGCACCTGGACAGACGGGCTTGGCAGCAGCAAGCGCCTTCTCTTGGGTTTAGCGAAGTCGGTTCTTCTCCATGGTCATGTTTTCGTAAAGAAATAGAACTGTGCTGAACAACTTCCCTGGTTTGGAGTCTCATTTCCTCTGTTAATTAATGGGAGACACAAGTCTCTTTAAGAACTGCTAATTGCTCAGGTGAAAAAAACCCCAAAGGCCACTTTGTGTCATGCCTGGAATTAAGACTCTCAGAAGAAGGTGTGAGCTAGTTCTGCTGAAAATGGAACAGATCAGAAGCACAACATCTACAAACCAGGTTTGCCAAAGTGCTTAAAATAACAACTGGCAGTTTCCCTGGGTGTTGTTGGACTTGACATAGAAATTTCCCAGAAGGACTGAGGGAGCACAGGGAGACAAAAATGACAGTGTTGGGAGTGCAGCTCCTGGGGGGATTTTGAAAGCCCAGGTACAGGACACATCAGAGCTGGTGATGTGGTGGCCTGCGGTGGCCAGGAGTGTGTTTAGTGCTGGAGCTGCAGCAAGGACATCCCTAAGGGGCCGTTCAGGCACAAGTGCACTCCTCTTGTGTTGCTCGAGGTTGCCTAGTGCCGTTACCAGAGCCGGTGTCGGTCATGCCTGAATTTTCTCCATTTTCTGGAAACAGAAGGAGCTTGGAGAGGAGGGGTTGTACCCTTCTGTCTAAAGTTATGGAAACCCCACTATTTTAAGTTTGTTCAACTTACTATGTTAAATATTCTGGGAAGCGAAGGGGCAAAGGGGAGGATGTCTCAAGCTCAGACCTGGATTTCCTGTGTCTGTCCCTGGAGGAGAAGCTTCTCTCCTCAGTGGATGCAAACCCTCATGCCAAAAATGGCTGGAGCTGTGTCAGGGCTTGGGATGGATCTCAGGGAAAGGTTCTTCCCCCCGAGGCTGCTGGGCACTGCCCAGGCTCCCCAGGGAATGGTCCCGGCCCCAAGGCTGCCAGAGCTGCAGGAGCGTTTGGACAGCGCTCTCAGGGATGCCCAGGGTGGGGTTGTTGGGGTGTCTGGGCAGGGCCGGGGTTGGACTGGGTCCCTGTGGGTCCCTTCCAAGCTGGGATATTCAAGGATTCCATGCAATAATCCTGGAGCTCATGGCATGGAGAAGGCAAGTCTGGAGTGGGAGGATTCCCAGAGCTGTGCTGATGCTGTTGGATCTGTGTAAGCACAGGAATGGGGATGGATATGGACACATCTCTGTGAAATTGAGCTGTTCAGGGAGAAAACAGAAGTTGCTCCAGCTTTCTCTGCAGCAGCCAGACAGAAGGAAAGGGCTGGTGGGAGTTCACAGCTGAGTCCTCTGGAGGGAAAGCAGGAGGAGAGGAAGAAGGGGCAAATCAGGAGGAGAAGCAGCTTGTTAACTGTTTTCATTAAACTTTTTAGCAGCTGGAAGACGTTTAGTTGTCAGGTGAGAGGAGGGGAAAGAATTAAGGAGACAGTTCCTGGTGGCTGTTACCTTGCTGGAAAGATCCCACAGAAGTTTCAGGTTTCTTTTTCAAAGTATCAGAATGTGAAAGTCTCTGTCCGTGGAAGAGTCACCAGCTGAAGGGCAAAGCTTGGAAGCACAGGGCCAGCCCATGTGCCTTGTTTTGGGGCCACGGAGCAGTAGGAGTTAATGTTTCCTGGGATCTGAAATGGGAACAGAGTGGGTGGATTGAAGGGGGGGTTTCTAGCCCAGACACTGATGGTTCTTGCAATTAAAAACAATCCCAAGCCCAATGGTTGAATTAATCCCAAAGACAGTGATTGGGAAAGACAATTATGTGTAAATGGAGAAAATTAAACTTGAGTGTCGAGCTGTGGACTGGGAATGTCTGGGCACGTGGGGTCCTGGGTGAGCTGGGACCTGGTCTGTGTTTTTCTAGGGAAGGAGTGCAAGTCCTGGCTGTGGAAGGGCCCTGTAAAGCCGCGGCCCAGCTGGGACAAAGGGTTTGGAGGCAGCTGCTTGGCAGTGAGCCTGGGGGGGACATCCATGGCAGCAAGGCCCTGCTGTGGTGGCCTTGTGGGGAAGGTGAGTGGGAGCCCTGGTCTCGGCGCGTCCAGGCTGCCGAGGTGTCTGTGGCTCTGTCAGGCACAACCAGGTGACGCTGCTGCTGCTGAGCGTGAACAGCAAAACTGGGGCTTGGAACTGGGTGGTCCCTTCCACCCCAAAGTGCTCTGGGACTCTGTGGAATAACCCCGTGAAACAGAAGCTCGAGATCCAAGGGGAAATGGTGGGGGAAAAGACGAAAAGGGGCGATTTTATGTTTTCTTAAGTTTAGTAACTCGGGGAGAAGGAGGAATCCAGCGGTCCCGGAGCGGGGCTGTGCCACAGCTCTGTCCCCGGGTGCGCGGAAGGGGCGGGGGGAGCGGCTCCCCGGTACCGGGAAGCTCCAGCGCTGCGCGGCTCCGGTCCCTGCGGTGCCGAGCGGTACCTACTGACCTGCTCGGTCCTTTCTGCCGAGGGGCGGTGGCACTGCCGGGCTGTCCCCTCCGAGCCGGTTGCCTCCAGCCTTCCTCGGTTTCGGCGGCGTTTTTCAGGCAGCTGAGCCCCGGCTCCGCGATGGGAACAGCCGTGTCTGAGCTGCGGCTGGGGGGAGGGCGGCGGAGCCGTGCGCTGGGGATGCCCGTGGCCGCCGGGGATGCCCGTGGCCCCCGGGGCTGCTCGAACCCCTCGGGATATTCGATAGCCCACCCCCGGTGGTCGGGTTCCCCTTCGGATGCTCGGAACCTCTCGATGCTCAGAACCATCTGCGATGCCGGAGTGCCTCTGGGATGCTCAGTACCCCCTGCAATTTTAGGAGACCGCTGCGGGGATGCTCGGACGCCCTCGGGGATGCTCGGATCCTCCCCGGGATGCTCGGAACCGTCCGGGATGTTCGCAGCTCCCCTGGGATGCTCAGAACGCCCCAGCGATGCTCGGACCCACTCCCCTCCCCCTGCGATGCCCAGGGCCCCCTTCCCCCGCACTCGGCCCCCCCCGGGATGCTCAGACCCCCCCAAATACTCGGACCCCTCGGGCCGG
>VZTI01000009.1:57372-79748 GCA_013397865.1 Struthidea cinerea | reverse complement strand
CCTCTTTATGTATATGTAGGGAATTTATAGGAAAATATGTACTTTATTGAATAAATTTTAAAAACTAAAATATATTTTATTTTAAAAAGAAAATAACGGACCTTTAACCTTACATGGCTAAAGTACTGATTATATATTTGCTGAGCTGACTTGACGGTTATGAAAATTGTATCAAGAGTTTTATTTTTTGACTTCAAAGCCTTCTTAATAAAGACTTTTTACTATATATGAATTCTTGTGCTACCCAGGGTGTCTCCCTGCCTGGAGCCTCTTGGTACCCGTTCCCCTGTCCTTGGGCCCAGCGAGAAGAACGGGTGCCAGCTTGGGGGCAGGAGCCGATGGGGACTCTGCCACCTCCCGCAGGTGGATCTGTCCCTGTCCGGGCTGGGTGACCCTGCTCTGGGTCTGGGTCCTTGTCCCCACAGAAGCTCCTGCTCCAGGCACTGCGGTGCTGCTGGACGGGTCCCAGTCCCAAAATCCATCAGTGCCCTGGGCTGAGCCCCCAGCGTGGGCAGCAGGGCAGGGGGGGATTCTGCCCCTCTGCCCCGCTCAGCTGAGACCCCACCTGCAGAGCTGCCCCAGCCCTGGGGAACAACATCAGGAGGACGTGGAGCTGCTGGAGCCAGTCCAGGGGAGGCCCCGGAGCTGCTCCCAGGGCTGGAGCCCCTCTGCTCTGGAGCCAGGCTGGGAGAGCTGGGGGTGCTCACCTGGAGAAGAGAAGGCTCCAGGGAGAGCTCAGAGCCCCTGGCAGGGCCTGAAGGGGCTCCAGGAGAGCTGGAGAGGGACTGGGGACAAGGCATGGAGGGACAGGACACAGGGAATGGCTTCCACTGCCAGAGGGCAGGGCTGGGTGGGGTATTGGGGAGGGATTGTTCCCTGGGAGGGTGGGCAGGCCCTGGCACAGGGTGCCCAGAGCAGCTGTGGCTGCCCCTGGATCCCTGGCAGTGCCCAAGGCCCGGCTGGACATTGGGGCTTGGAGCAGCCTGGGACAGTGGGAGGTGTCCCTGCCATGGCAGGGGTGGCACTGGATGGGCTTTGAGGTCCCTTCCAAGCCAAACCATTCTCCATGCTCGTCATCCCTCACCTCACTTGGGCACCCCGTTGTCGCTCTGTGCCCAGCTGCGCCCACCCTCTGTGTGGCCCCCGGTCACCAGGGTTCCATTCTGGCCCTGCAGGGCTGGCCAGGCCACTCAGGTGTGTGGGGATAGCGAGGATCTGCTGCCAGCAGCACCCGGGGCTGTGGGGACACGCGGGCAGCTGGGGGCCATGGAAAACGGGGAGCTACAGACAGCGGCACCCCTGGAGAGCAGCACCCATGGGCCGTGGGGGCCCGGACAGTGGCACCTTTGGGCATCGGGGACACCCAGAGGTGTCAGAGCACCACCAGTGGGATGGCCACTGGTTACTGGGGTCCCTGTAATGAGGGGAGTGGGGGCTCTGCTGTGGGGTTGTGGTGCTGTGGGGGTCCTTGGGGTGCCTTGCATGAGGGACCTGGAGGGGCTCTGGGTGCCCTTGAATGAGGACAGTTTTGGGGTATCCTAAACAGGAGAGGCCATTCGCTGCCCTCGATGGGCTCTTGGGGCATCCCAGGTGGGAGGAGAGTGAGAGTTTGGGGTTCCCCGTGTTGGGGGTGCCTGATGAGGCTTCTCTGGATGCCCCAAGTGGGGTCTTGGGGTGCCCCTAATGGGAACCTTTGGCTTGTCCCGAATAGAGGTGCCCGAGCTGGGAGGGGTCTCGGGGTGCTGCAGCGGGGGGGGGACCGGCCCCAGCACCCCCAGGAGCTCCTCCGGCCCGGGGAGGGGCTGAGGGGCAGAATGTGGGGCGAAGGGGGGGGGGGAACACAATCCCCTCCCCCTCCANACTGGGAGCGGGGGCGGGGGGGGGGGGGGTCACGCCATGGCCACGGGGGACCCCATGGCTGCGAGGGACCCCATGGCTGCGAGGGACCTGTACGTGCGGGTGAGCGGCCCGGGGGTCCCACCCGCGGGGCTGGGAAGGGAGCTGGGGGGCTTCACCCTCTTCCCGCGGGTCTGGGGGGCTCAGTGCTGACCCGGGGGGCTCCCCACCCTGCAGCTGTAGGGGCTGTGGTGGTTGGGTGTCCCCTGGGTCGCCTCTGTGCTGCTGCTCAGCCTGGTGGCCGCAGGTGACAACAGGGTTTGGTGTCACCTGGGCACCCAGCTGTGCTGCTGCTGGCCCCGCTGCTCATCCCCTGGCCCCCGGCCCCATCCTCTGCCCTGGGAGCTGCTCCAGCAGCATCAAGGACCGGGAGCAGGTAGCAGGACGGGCCCTGGCTCTTTCCTCATGCTGCCGTGTGTCACACACGATCGCCACAGCCCTGGGACAGCCCCAAAACACGGCCCTTCCTCCCGGCATGTACAGCATGGACCCGGGGCTGGGTGGTGCTTCCCTATCCATCCTCCCAGAGCGATCGGGATCCTCCTGTCCCATCCCTGAAATGCCCAAGGCCAGGCTGGACAGGGCTTGAAGCACCCTGGGATAGTGGGAGGTGGCCTTGCCCGTGGCAGGGGGTGGGATGGGATGGGCTTTAAGGTGCCTTTCAGCCCAAACTGTTCTGGGATTCTGTGGGGATTTCTTAGACATGAAGCCAAAGTTCAGCCCTTCCTTCTCCCTCCCCGGCCTATTCCATGCTCGGGTGATTGACTCTGATGGCGCTGAAGACCTGGAAGCGTTTGCTGCAGCCAAATTTGCAATCCCTGAATTTGTGAAACCAGCAAAGCAGGGAGGTTCTTCAGGGGCTGAGCTCTGCTCTGGGACAGGGACAGGAGCCCAGGGAACGGCTGGAGCTGTGTCAGGGCTTGGGATGGATCTCAGGGAAAGGTTCTTCCCCCCGAGGCTGCTGGGCACTGCCCAGGCTCCCCAGGGAATGGTCCCGGCCCCGAGGCTGCCAGAGCTGCAGGAGCGTTTGGACAGCGCTCTCAGGGATGCCCAGGGTTGGACCGTGGGCACCTGTGCCAGGAACGGGGCAGCAGGAGGAGGTTCCCTGTCCCCAGAGCTCAGGTCATCCTGTGCCAGCTCGGGGCCAGGTGCCCGCCCTCTTGCCAGCTGACTGGGTGCCTGTAATGGGGTTTTGAGGTTTTTTCGGCCCAGTTTTCACCTCTCTTCCCCTGTGGTTTTGCGCTGCTTTGTTTGTGCTGAGCGGGGGATCCTGCTCCCTGTGGGGTGGCTCCAGAGGATTGTTCCAGGTGTGAGGGAGGTGTGAAGTCCCTCAGGAGCTGGGGGGACACACCGGGGGTGCTGGGTCCCGTGGCTTGCCCTGCCCCAGGTGAGAGCTGTGGGAAGGGCTGCGGCACCTGGCTCCAAGGCTGGTGGCCAGACGCTTTCCTGGCTCGTGGCCGTGGCTCTCTGCAGAGCCCTCTCCCTGCTGCGTCCCACAGGGTGCCTGGGTGTGGATCCCTGACCACGTCGAAGTCTGGAGGGCGGCAGAAATAACCAGAGACTACCGGGAAGGAGACGCCGTTCTCCACCTCTGCCTGGAAGATGGCTCGGTAAGGCTGGAGCTGTGCAGCCCTGCGGGTCCCTCCTGTGCTCCCCACGTAGTCAGGAATCCCCAGGAGTGGGAGATGGTTCACTCTGCACCCCGAACTAGCCTGGGCTTCTCAGCAGGCCCGGGGGGGCTCACACAGTGACCGGACATGGCCCACCCGGTGCCCGAGCAGGTGCCCAGAGCCTGCAGTGTGTGTGCCTCGGGGTGCCCCGTGTCCCCCGGCTGCCTGGGGAGCTGCTCCTCACTCCTGCTCCTCCCTGGCTTCCCAAAAGGCCTCCAGCTCAGCTGAGGCTTGCTGGGGAGGGATTCCTGGTGACCACCGGCCCGAGTGTGGCCTGCAGACAGAAGCCCTCTGGCTGTGCTGCTCCCACAGCCCCATCCTGCTTTCGTGGGGCCACCCGTCCCTGTTCAGCCCTCCTTCTGCTCCGCTGCCATCCCTGCAGGCACTGGCCCACCCCATCGAGCTCCAGCTGCCTCCTCTCTGCAACCCCGACTGCCTCTCGGGTGCCAATGACCTGGTGGCCCTGAGCCACCTGCACGAGCCGGCCGTGCTGCACTCGCTCCGCCGGCGCTTCCTGGAGGCCAATTCCATCTACACCTACTGCGGTGAGCCCTGAGCCCCCTCCCGCTCCCTGCCCTGGGCACCTGCCCGCCCTGCCCTGCCCTGGCACAGCCCTCTTCCCCCAGGCATCATCCTCATCGCCATCAACCCCTACAAGCCGCTGCCCATCTACGAGAAGGAGGTGATTCGCGCCTACAGCGGCCGCGAGCTGGGGGACATGGACCCCCACATCTTCGCCTTGGCAGAGGAGGCCTTCAGGCAGATGGTGAGGTAAGAGAATGCCCTGGGAGCACCCCTGGTGGGGCAGAGGGCGAGGGCTGAGGTCCCTCTGGAAGGTGGTGTCTCTGCTGAGCTCCCCTGTCCCTGCCCGGCAGGTTTGGGAAGAACCAGTCCCTCGTCATCAGCGGGGAGTCGGGTGCGGGGAAGACGGCGTCGGCCAAGTACGCCATGAGGTTCTTCACCACGGTCGGGGGCTGCTGGGGTGACTCCAGCATGGAGGAGAAGGTCCTGGGCTCCATCCCCCTCATGGAGGTGGGTATCCCCAGACTGTGTGGGCACAGCTGGGTGTCCCTGCAGCCTCTCCCTGTGCTCCTCGTGGCCTGGATCCCTGGTGCGAGACTGTGTCTGTCCTCTCCCTGGGCAATGAGAGACAGGGACTGAACCTCCCCAGAGCACCTGGAGCTCTGGGCCCAGCTCAGACCTCCTCCCTCCCTGCCTGCCAGGCCTTTGGAAACGCAAAGACGACCAGGAATGACAACAGCAGCCGCTTTGGGAGGTACTTAGAGATTGGATTTATCCAAGAGAATGTCACAGGGGCCACCATCAAAACCTACCTGCTGGAGAAGTCCCGTGTCACCTTCCAGGTGGGTCTGTGGGGTGGCGCAGGGATGGGGCTGAGTGGGAGCCCCAGTCCTGGGAGTGGGAGGTTGTTCTTTCCGAGCATCCCTGGGGGATGTGACCCCAGTGCTGCTGAGCTGAGCTGGGAGAGGGGCAGGTGTCCCTTGCCCCCAAGTGTGGGGCCGCAGCGCTGCTGCTGGGTGGCCCACGGTGACCTGACTTCTGGGTGACCTCCCTGTTCATCCACAGGCGAAAGAGGAGAGGAACTATCACATCTTCTACCAGCTCTGTGCCTCGGCCACCCTGCCCGAGCTCCAGGGCCTGGGTCTCCGTGAGTGTCCCCACACGTCCCCGTGACTCCCACAGCTGCCAGCCTGTCCCATGCTGGGCAGTGCCAGCCCCTTCTGCCCTGCTGGGTGCTGGAGGGGGCTCTGCTGATGAATCACAGAATGGTTTGGGTGGGAAGGGACCTCAAAGCCCATCTCCTTCTGTCCCCTGCCATGGGCAGGGACACCTTCCACTGTCCCAGGCTGCTCCCAGCCCCAACGTCCAGCCTGGCCTTGGACACTGCCAGGGATCCAGGGGCAGCCACAGCTGCTCTGGGCACCCTGTGCCAGGGCCTGCCCACCCTCCCAGGGAACAATTCCTTCCCAATATCCCATCCAGCCCTGCCCTCTTCCTGCTGGACACCCAGGGCTGGGAAGGGGGTGGTTGGGAGCCCCATGGCGCAGGTTGTGCTGGGTCCCAGCCTGATGAGTCCCTCACAGGTGGGGCAGAATCCTTCCACTACACCTGCCAGGGCCAATGCTCCAGTGCCCAGAGCACCAGAGACGCCGAGGACTTGGAGAGCACCCGGCATTCCCTGTTCCTCCTGGGTAAGATCCTGGCTGTGCAGGGGCAGGGAGGGGTGGGCAGGGCTGTCCCCAGCGCTGGCTGTCCCCCTGTCCTCACCCTGACCCTGGGGTTGGAGTGCTGGGGCCAGAGATCCCAGTGCTGGGGAGCCTGGCTGTTTACTGGGAATTCCATCCCTCTGGTTTGTGGGGTGTGGGGGCAGCCTGGGGGTCTCTCATGTGTGTGGACATGGGGGACCCCTCCCCTGCTGCACCTGCAGGTGTCCCCCAGTCCGAGCAGCTGGAGCTGTTCAGCATCTTGGCTGCCATCCTGCACCTGGGCAACGTCGTGATCAGGGAGCGGGACCGGCGTGGGGACAGCTGTGTTGTGGAGGTGGGAGAGGCCCTGGTGCCACCGCCCTGAGCTGTCCCCAGAGCTGCGGCCAGGCCAGGCCAGGCCTCAGTGACAAGCACTGTCCCCTTGCAGGCAGGCAGCGAGGCCCTGGGGCTGTTCTGCGCTCTGCTGGGCGTGGAGGTGCCACAGGTGACGTGCTGGCTCTGCCACCGCAAGCTGGTCACTGCTGGCGAGACCTTCCTGAAGCCGCTGTCCAGGCAGCAGGCGCTGGACTCCCGGGACGCCCTGGCCAGGCACATGTACGGGCAGGTCTTCAGCTGGATGGTGAGGAGGGCCAACCGTGCCCTGCGGTCACCGAAGGGTCACCACACCTCCATTGGCATCCTGGACATCTACGGGTAAGAGAGCTCCCCTCTCCCGGGCTGCCTGGAAGAACTCGGTCCTGGTCCTACTCCAGCTGGGACACAGCCGTGCCTGTCCCCGCAGTGGGGACACCCAGTGGGTGCCTGGGAGGGGCCTCAGGCTGGTCTCTGCTGCCCACAGGTTTGAGATGTTTGAGCTCAACAGCTTTGAGCAGTTCTGCATCAACTACGCTAACGAGAAGCTCCAGCAGCTCTTCAACCTGGTGGGTATTGCCCGGGTGTGTCCCTGGCTGTGTCCCTTCTCTGTGAGCCACTGAGGGGGGGCCTTGCATGTCCCTGCTGGCTTCGTGCTCTGCCTCCATCGTGGCTGTGCTTCAGTCCCTGCAGGCCCAGGGCTCCGCTGGGGCCCTGCTCTCTCCCGAAGTGCTGCACAGCAAGGGCTGCTCAGGGGTCACATGGAAACCGAGCCGCTGCTTGGGGGCTGGCCACCTCTGTCCCCTCCTGGCCGCTCCTGATTTCCTCTCTCTGCCTTCCAGCACATCTTCAAGCTGGATCAGGAGGAGTACGTGACCGAGGGGATCCCTTGGGTGTTTGTTGATTTCTGTGACAACCAGCCGTGCCTGGAGCTCATCGAGGGCCGGCTCGGCATCCTGGACCTGCTGAATGAGGAGTGCAAGGTGGGTGAGGGGAGCTGGGAACAGGCTGCTGTGACCACCCAGAGCCCCCCCGCTGCCCCCTCTGACCCATTTGCTTTTCAGATGCCCCAAGGCAGTGATGGGAGCTGGGCCCAGAAGCTTTACCAGACCCACCTCAGCAGCTCCCACTTCCAGAAGCCCAAGAGGCCTGTGGATGCTTTCATTGTCTCCCATTTTGCTGGAAAGGTAGGGAATGCTGTGGGCTGGGCAGCGGCTCTGCACAAGTGGTCCCCTGTCTGGAGATCATGGTGGCACCTTCTGCACCTTCCCAGGGTGGGAGGTGGATCCTGCTGGGCTGAAACTCCTTATCTGAGGGTAAAAATACGGAAAGTGCTGCTGGTTCCCATCAGCAGGGCAGGAGAAGCAGTGTGGCCACCACCAGTTCTGGCTCCTGCATGGACATTTCCCAAGTCCTTGGACTGTGTCCAAGCAGAGCTCAGCACCAAACTGGTCTGGGAGCTGCAGGCTGAGGCTCCTGTGTCCTGCCAGGTGGAATACCAGTGCGATGGGTTCGTGGAGAAGAACAGGGATGCTGTGCCCGAGGAGCTGGTGGGGCTGCTGCGAGCCAGCAAGGTGAGATCCCCCAGGCAGGTGCTGGGCTGTGGGAGCCTGAGAGGGACTGGTGTAGCCAAATCCCTGTAGCCAGTCCCACGCAGAGCTGGCCTTGGTCAGGGTGCCCCGAGAGCAGTCCTTGAATATGCTGGGCTGAAAGGGACCCACAGCAATCGAGTCCAGCCCCTGGCCCTGCACAGACACCCCAACAACCCCACCCTGGGCATCCCTGAGAGCGCTGTCCAAACGCTCCTGCAGCTCTGGCAGCCTTGGGGCCGGGACCATTCCCTGGGGAGCCTGGGCAGTGCCCAGCAGCCTCGGGGGGAAGAACCTTTCCCTGAGATCCATCCCAAGCCCTGACACAGCTCCAGCTATTTGCGTGTCACGAGATGTGGGTGCTCCCCACTCCATTCCCCTTGCTTCGGCTTCCCCATTTTGGGGCCCACCTTGGCCCTGTCCCTGCTCAGTCCTTAAGGGTCCTGCTGCTTCCACGTCTGTAATGCTGTTGTTTCTCCCTTCCACCCTCCCTGCACCTGGCAGAAGGTAAGGAGCACCCGGGAAGGCTCTTGAGCTCACCTGGGAAGGCGCACAGGGCTGTTCCTGGGGCAGGGAGCAGGAGGGGCACAGCTGGATGTGGCACATCTGGGCTGTGTGTCTGGGTGGGTGGGTTTGGGGGCGGTGGCTCTTGGTGGTGGCTCTGCCTGGCTCTCACGGCTCTCTCCGGGCAGTCTGCCCTCCTCACCGAGCTCTTCCTGGAGGATGGGGATGGCCCCACGTCCCTACAGTCCCGCAGGTCCAGCGGGGCCAGGGGGCCCGGCTGCTCTGGCCGCAGGTCCCTGTCCAGGAGCCAGAAGAGCAAGAAGTCCCTCTCCAGCCAGGTATGGGGGAGGGGAAGGTGTCCTGGCCCAGCCAGGAGCTCTGTGTGCCCTGGGGACCTCCTTGAGCCCCCGGGGGTTCCTGCTGGCCCTGAGCTCCCCCCGCCTTGTCCCCTGCAGTTCAAAGCCTCGCTGGCCCGGCTGATGGAGGTGCTGGGCAGCACCGCCCCCCACTACATCCGCTGCATCAAACCCAACAGTGGGAAACAGCCCTTCGTGTGAGTGCCTGGCTGGAGGGGATGGGGAATCTGTGGGGCACTGCTGTCCCTCCACTCTGTCCCTCTTGCCCTGCGTGGCTTGGGGTGTGCCAAGTTCTGCATCACCCACTCTGTGCCCCAGGTTTGACTCCAGGCAAGTGGTGGAGCAGCTCCGAGCCTGTGGGGTCCTGGAGACCATCCGGATCAGTGCCTCAGGATACCCCTCCAGGTATCCCCTACCCCAGCAGCACCCTGGGTGCCTCCCCCTCTCAGCCACGGCACCTCTGATCCCACTCTGTCCCCCACAGATGGACGTACCAGGAGTTCTTGGAGAGGTACAGGCCTCTGGTGAGCAGAGAGGAGCTGAAGGGCACCAACATGAAGCAGATCTGCAGCACTGCCCTTGGGAGACTGCTTCAAGTAAGGGTCCTGCTTTGGGGCTGCAGGTGTGATACCAGAGTGTCCCTTGCAGCTGCTTTTCCCCGTGTGTTGGTGCCCAGTGAGGCACAGAACTGGGTGAGCTGGGGATGAGCTCTGCCTCGAGGGAGGCTGGATGGGAAGGATCCCTCCTGGAGGAGCCTGGAGGCTCTCCAATGCTCTGTCCTGGGACTGACTCTCCCTTTGCTGCAGGACCCCAGCAAGTACGAGTGTGGGCAGACCAAGGTGTTTTTCCGGGCTGGCCAGCTGGCCGTGCTGGAGGAGCTGCGCGTCCGGAGCCTGCGGGCAGCCTGCACCCGGCTCCAGCGGCACCTGCGGGGCTGGCTGGCCCGGCGGCGCTTCGGGCGGCTCCGCGGGGCCGCGCTGTGCCTGCAGCGCCACGCCCGGGGCCTGCTGGCCCGCAGGTGAGCGGGGACGCGGCTGGGGACAGCTGGCAGCACTGCCGGCTCTGGGCTGGGCTCCGACACGGGTGTGTGCCCAGGGCAGGCTCTGCCACCCCCTGCTCAGGGCTTCGTCCTCCCTCTGCCCAAGGAGCCACCCCTTGCCCTGCTCTCTGCCCTCTCTCGTTCAGGCTTAGCTGTCCCTTCTCGGGGCTCTGCCACCCCTTGCTCAGCTCTGTCCTCCCTGCCCCGGCTCCCTGTCTGGCTCCCTGCCCGGCTCCCTGCCCTCCCCGCAGGTTTGTGAGGATGCTGCGGAGGACCAGGGCTGCCGTGGTGCTGCAGAAGACCCTGCGGATGGTCCTGGCCCGACGCTCGTTCCTGCACCTGCGCCAGGCCGCCGTCACCATCCAGGCCTTCGCCCGGGGCCTGTTTGCCCGGCGCCGGCACCGGGAGGTGGGAGCCCAGCAGGGCAGGGGGTGCCTGGGTCCCCTCTGGGGGTGCCGGTGGTGCCACCGCCCTGTCTCTGCCCCCGCAGGTGGTGCGGCAGCGCAAGGCCGTGGTGATCCAGGCCGCGGTGCGGGGCTGGCTGGCCCGGAGGCGCTACGGCCGCGTGTGCAGGGCCGCGCTGCTCCTGCAGTGCTGCTGCCGCCGGGCCCGGGCGCGACGGGAGCTGCGCCGGCTGCGGCTCCAGGCGCGCTCGGTCGAGCACTACAAGCAGCTGCACAGGGGCATGGAGATCAAGGTGATCCAGCTGCAGTGCAGGCTGGACGAGCAGGTGCGTCCCCGGGGCAGGGGCTTTGTGCTGGCCACCTCTTACCTGGCCCAGCTGCGTCCTGGGGCAGGAGCCGATTGCCTGACGTGCGTCCCCAGGAGAAGCGGTGCCTCTGGGCTTTGTTCCCGGGTCTCTGTGCTCCTTGGGATGGGTGGGGCACTCCCCTGGGTGCAGCCTCGCAGCAGTGTCGTGTGCTGGGGACGGTTCTGGTGTGACATGTTCCACTCTGCTGCTGGCAGCATCCCTTTTCACCGTCTGGGTTCCTCTGCTCTGACTGTCGCTGCTCCAGTTCTGGGGGTGTCTCTGGAGGACGAGGGAGGCGGTGTGATCCTGTCTGGGAGTTGGAGGAAGCAGGGCAGGGCAATCCCGCTGTGAGGACCAGCCTGGAGGCGGGGAAGGGACCCACAGTGAGCTTTGCCATGGCTGTAGAGCCCGTGGGGGTGGCAGGTCAGGGAGAGCTGCTCTCCCGGGCCTGAGCTCTGTGGAGGGGGGCGATTCTAAGGCTCAGGGCTCCAAAGAGATGATGGGAAGTGGGGTCTCATTACAGAGGGGCAGCCTGAGTGCACGGGGCTCTCGGTGCTGTGACACGTGGGGATGTGTCCCTGCCCCTGTTCCCAACCCTGCCTGGTGCTCTGCCCCTCGCCTAAGGCCCAGGAGAAGCAGCAGCTGCAGGAGCAGCTCTCGGGGCTGCAGGAGCAGCTCTCGGGGCTCAGGGCTGCCCACGCCGAGGAGCTGCAGTGCCTGCGGGATGAGATGCAGCGGCTGCAGGAGGACACGGCCTGCAATGCCCAGTTCCAGCAGCTGGAGAGGCACAGCTGCCTGGGCCCGGAGGTCGAGGAGCTTAGGCAGGTCTGTTGGGGGATGCTCCTGCTCCTCTGGGGCTCCACAGGGCTCTCCTGGGAGCATGCAGTGGTCCCTGGAGGGAGCCCACAGGGCAGGGCTCAGGCTGTACCTCCCTTCTGCCTTCCCGCAGCGCTTGGTGGAGATGGAGGCTGTGCAGCTGCAGCTGGGGGAGGAGAGGGATGCCCTGATCCAGCGCACGTTGGAGCAGTCACAGGATCTGGAAGGTAGAAGGGGTACTCTGACCCCCTCATCCCCCTGGGTCTGGGCAGGTCCTGCAGGCAGAGGCACACCCCCTCTGAGGGGTCACGGCGTGGCTGTCCCCACTCCCCGCTGTGTCCGTCCCTACAGAGCTGCACCAGCGAGTGGCACGGGAGAGCCAGGGGCTGCTGCTGGAGCTGGAGGAGGAGCGGGAGCGCTACCGGAGCCTGGAGCAGGACTACGCCCGCCTGGAGCAGGACTATGAGAACCTGCGGGATGAGGTGGCCTTCCACAGGGTGAGGGCCTGGCCGGGAAACAGGAGCCTCCGGGCAACCCCTTCCCTGGCTCCTCGGGGGGAGTGGGCAGCGCTGGCTGCTCTCCTCTGGGGGAGGAGTGGATTCCCCAGTTCATCTGCTGGGGGTCGCCAGCCCAGGCGCCCTCCCGAGGCTGTCACTGCTCCAGGGGATGTGGCAGCAGAGGATCAACCTCGTCCTTCTCTTTCCCCCTTAGCAAAGCACCTTGAGACGATCCCCTTCCTCGGAGAGCTTCCAGGGCTCCGAGAGCAGCTTCTTGTCCTCCTCCATGTCCACGGCTCCCTCGAGAGAGGACTCTGACCTGCAGGCTGAGGCCAGTGGGGACACTGGGGACAGTGGGTGGGGGGGTGACAAATGGACTGTACCTTCCCCTGGCTGTGGGGACAGATGTGCCCCAAGGCAGCTGGCTGGGGGCTGTCCCCTCGGGAGGGGTGTCCCCAGGATTCACTGGCTGCTGTTTCAAGCCCTGTCTCTGTGCACAGGGGCAGGAGGAGCCACAGCCTGGTAGTGAGACCCTGGGTGGTGCAGGGGGCCAGGACCCCCTGGAGAAGTCGTATCTCCTCCCCAAGGAGGAGCTGGCTCGGACCTGGGAGGACCTGCCGAGGTTCAAGGGCTCGGTGCAGCTGGAGGAGAAGAAACCCTTGGAACTCCTCAAGCGCAGGGTGAGCTGCTGCCCCGATGCCATGAGCAGGGCTGGGTGCAGGCTGGGGCTGGGCTGGGCTGGGCTCACCCTGCTGTCCCCCACACAGAACATAGCGGGGATGCTGGGACCAGGCAGGAGCTCGGGGCAGGCGGTGGGCGATGACCTGAGACATGCCTACGATGCAGTGCAGGTTGCCAACAGGTGAGTGTGCTCCCAGGGAGATGGTCTCACCTGAGGCTGGCTCCCCCATGCTGCTGGTGGGGCTTTTCCTGGTGTTTAGCCAGCCGTGACCCGGCTCGTGGTGCTGGGCAGCTGCAAATCCTCTTTGGAGCAGCCCCATCCTCCCTCGTGAGGGGCTGGCACCCAGCTGGGTGTGGGGCACCCCTGGCTCCGCTTCCCTTCCATCCAGCCTACCCAGCTGTGTTTTCCTGGATGGGGCTGGGGCATCCCACTGTGCTCAGAGCAGCTCTGTGAGCAGGTGGGATGTGCTGGACTCCACAGGAACCTCCTGAGCGCTGGTGGAGCCCATTCCTGAGCTGTGCCACGGGTGCTCCGTGCTCAGAGGGGAAAGGCTGGGGCTGTGCTGCCCCAGGGTGCCTGGGCAGGGGGAGAGCCCCAGTTCTGCAGCTTCTGGGGGGAAAAGAAGCTGCTGCTTCTGCAGTTCTGCCCCCTCAGCAGCCCCCCAAGGGCTGGGGTGAGGCTGCAGTGCCTCAGTTTCCCTGTGCTGGTGCGCAGGCTGCTGGTGAGCCAGCTGAGGGAGGAGAAGCAGCAGCACGAGGAGGAGGTCCAGGGGCTGCACCTCGACATCTGCTCCCTGAAGCAGCTGAGCCAGCAGCAGGCAGCCCTGATCCAGGAGCTGCAGGGCCAGGAGGGGCTGCAGTACCACATGCTGCAGCTCAAGGAGGAGAACTGGGTAAGAGGGGCTGGGGGACAGGAGTGGGTTTGGGGCTGAGCCCCCCTCCCTTACCTGGGATGAGCTGCAGTGACTCCTTAGGGAGCAATGTGGGAGCCCCATCTGGGGGCTGAGGGGGCAGTGTCCAGCTGAGGGAGGTGGCTGAGCCCCCCAGGACTGCCCCTGCCCAGGAGCTGGCCCAGAAGCTGGAGAAGCAGGAGAAGACCACCCTGAAGCTCCAGAAGCAGCTGAGAGCCTACACAAAGCAGATCCAGGAGCTGGCAGGTGAGTGCCTGTGTGGGAGGGAGGGATGGGGCTGGCTGCGGGTCCCCACCTGGTCTGGGCTCAGACTCAACCTCAATACGGGGAGCAGAGCCTGAGGAGCGTTTGTGTGGACTGAGCTGAGGGGGCCTGAGCTGGGTCCCACAGCCCAGGACACAGCAGGATGTGACCCGTGCTCCTCCCCCCAGCCACGAGAGAGGCTCCGGGGCCAGCACCAGCTGTGCTCCTGTTCCAGTCCCTGTCTGGGCTGTCCCAGGCCATGCTGGCGTGGAGGAAGGAGGATGAGGGGCGCATTATCAAGGCCATCATCACAGGTACTGCCGTGTGGAACAACGGGGACTCCTTACCCCGGTTTGGTCCCTGCTGGGGTTTCTTGCCCCTCTGTATGAGCTCCTCCTTCCAGTGCTGCTGGGGCAGCATCCTGCTGGCTCAGGAGCACAGCCGGATCCCAACCACCCTGCTTTCCCTGCAGACTACAAACCCCAGAGTGGTCCTGGGGCTCTCCCAGACCTGCCAGCCTACGTCCTCTTCCTGTGCCTCCGTCACGCCGATCTCTGCCACGACGAGTCCCGGGCCCGCTCCCTCCTGGACGCAGCCATTGATGCCATCAAACGGGTCATGAAGGTGCTGGGCTGGGCTTGGGCCGAGCTGAGGAGCAGGAGCTTTGCTGGCTTCCCTGGGGTGGCATCGGGGCAGCAGCCTGGTCCCCAGGGCTGCAGTGTGGGGATGGGGGTGCCCCTGGGTACTGCTGGGCTCCTGGGGCATCTGACAGCCCTGCAGCCCCCATCAGCTCCGTGTGGCTCGTGGAGCTGCTGTGGGCACTCGCTGCTGTCCCCGCCGTGGTGACCCCAGTGCTCTCTGTCCCCTCCTGCAGAAGCACAGCAGTGACATGGACACGGTGGCACTGTGGCTTGCCAACACCTACCGGCTCCTGAACTGCCTGCGCCAGTATGGCCAGGACGAGGTAGGGGAGGCTGAGCTGCCAGGGGTCTGTCACCTCTCTGGGTCAGGTGGGGGCTTGGTGGGCACAGGGTTTGTCCCCTCTTTGCCCGGATGAGCTGGGCTGATGCTGCTTGGGCCCCCCGTGTCCCCGGCACTGCTGGCCCTGAACCCCCGTCCCCACAGCGCTACCGGGAGGGGAACACGGCGCGGCAGAACGAGCATCGCCTGAGGAACGTGGACCCGCAGAGCTGCTGCCGCAGCCTGGGCGTGCTGGCGGTGCAGCTGTACCAGCAGCTCATCCGCACGGCCGAGAGGGACCTCAAACCCATGATCGGTATGGCTGGGACCGGGGGGCTCGGGGGGGCTGAGCTTGGCTCGGTGACAGAGGCTGTGCCTGGGGGTAAAAGTGGGCTCTGAGTTGGTGTCCCCCCTTCTGTGAGGGAACTCCTTGAGCAGCCTGGCTTTGGGGAGGTGGATGGGGAGCTCAAGTGGCCTCGGCACCTTGGCAAGCTTGGGATGCATCCATGGGGAGCTCTGTACATCCGCCAGGGGCAGAGCGGGGAGGTCAGGTCCTGGGTCCTTGTCCAGCTCTCCTGGAGGTGTTCCGAGCCCCCGAGCAGATCCTGGCTGCTGGAGGCACCACCCAGGGTTTGAGAGCCATTTTGATGAGCTTTTTGTACCCTTTAGTTGCTGCCATGCTGGAGAGTGAGCCCATCCAGGGCTTGTCCTCCTCCTCCTGCCCCCCTGGCCGCCGCCGCTCCTCCTCAGCCCCGGCCCACTCCCTGCCCAAGCTGCTGCAGTGCCTGGGCTCTTTCTGTGCCACTCTGGACCGCCATGGGCTGGCCCCCAGCGTGGGCCACCAGGCCCTGCGCCAGCTCCTTTCCCTCATCAGTGGCACCACCCTCAACTGCCTGCTCTTGAGGAAGGACACGTGCTCCTGGAGCTGTGGCATCCAGCTCAGGTCAGTCCCCGAGTGGGGCACGCGTCCCTGGGGGTGGCGGGAGGTGGCCCGTGCCCCGCCCTGAGCCGTGGCCCCCACAGGTACAACATCAGCCAGGTGGAGCAGTGGCTGCGGGCGCAGGGGCTGCAGCAGAGCGGGGCCTGCGAGGAGCTGGAGCCCCTGGTCCAGGCTGCCCAGCTGCTGCAGGTGAAGAAGGTGACGGAGGAGGACGCCGGAGCTCTGTGCAGCCTCTGCACGGTGCTGACGCCCCAGCAGGTACTGGGAGGGTTGGGGCTCTTGCCTGCTGGGCATCCACCTTACCCTGGGGCTGCTGGGTGCACCAGGGCTGCCCTGGGGCAGGGACCAGGCTGGGCCCAGAAATGCCAGGATGTGCCCAGCCCTGCCCTGTTCACGTCCCCGCCCTCTCATGCAGGTTGTGAAGCTGCTCCGGGCGTACACCCCGGCCGTGGGGCTGGAGGAGCGCGTCAGCCCCCGCTTCATCAGCAGCGTGGAGGTGAGTGGGGCCCGGGGGGCTGCCCTGCTTGGACACCCCCCCGCTGGGGCAGTCCTGATCTGACCACTGTCCCCACAGAGGCGGCTGCAGGACCAGTACGGGGAGGGACCCGGCCAGCTCCTGGTGGACACCAGCCACCTCTTCCCTGTGCACCTGCCCTTCACCGCCTCCCCGCTGCACCTGGATGAGCTCCACATCCCCGAGACCCTCAATCTGGCCTTCCTTGGCCACCTCTGAGCCTGGGGCTGCCCCTGGGCTGCTGCCAGTGCCCCATTTCGAGGTGTCTGCACCCTCTAAAGTTTGGGAAGGCTGTAAGGGTGTGAGGGCAGGGGTTCGGCACCTTTTGACCGTGAAGTTGTTTATTTATTGAAATTTGGGTGCCTTGTTTGTGGCACAGGCAGGGCCCCTGACAGTCCTGCACTGGGGGTTTGGCCACGTTTTAATCCTTTGAAGTTAATAAAAGTCTTTGCAGGTAACTCTGGCGTTGAGGCTGTTTACAGGGTGGTGGGAGGGAGCTCTTTAGCCCCCAGAGAAGGGGTGGTCAGCAGGCTTGAAACAGACTTACCTGCTTCCTCTGAGGACACGGAGGATTTATTTGAATGACCTGGCTTAGCTGATGTCACAGACTTTAACTCCTCAGCCTGTTCAGGTTAGGAGTGTTGGCAGGAGTCACCAGCAGGAACAGGAGCCTTTCTGGAGAGGTTTGCTGCAGTTAACCACGGCTGGGCTCCTCTTGAGAAGGAGTAAATAATTGCACACTGCTTCCTGAGCTACCTGTGCAGTTCCAGTTAAACACTGTCCCAGAGCCTCCTGTCTCAAGGAATTCCTCTGAGGAGTTGCAGTATCTCCTGATCCCCATAAATAGGATCTATTTCAGGGGAGGATGAACCAATCCCATGAAAATGCTGTGTCCTGGGCTTTGAGTTACAATGGCTTTGGGAACCTGAGGACTGGGAGCTGCATGAAGGTGGTAGGATGAAGTGGCATGAGAGTCAGGGCTCAGAGGGACTTTAAGTTCAAGAATCCAACTCTTTTTCCACTCTGTGACTGAGGTGAGATTTGTTGGGTGGGAAGATGGACCAGTAATACCCAATCCTGCCCTCTGGCAGTGGAAGCCATTCCCCCTTGTCCAAAGTCCCTCTCCAGCTCTCCTGGGGCCCCTCAAAGCACTGAAAGGGGCTCTGGGGTCTCCCTAGAGCCTTCTCTTCTCCAGGCTTAAAGGAGTCTGGTTACACCCGGTCCTGCTGGGTGGGAGGGACTCTATTTTCCCACTTGAAGTGGGTTTGGGTTTTCCAGTGCCCAGCATCACATCCCAGAGTGCAGAGACCAAGCGGCCACCAGGCTCACTCAGAGCGTCACTTGGACTTCCTGAACAGGGTTGAGGGCAGCTCTCTCATGGACTGTAATTATTGTCCTGCTCCCAGTGGGCAGCTGGTGCATAAATTACTATATTTTAAAAAATCCCTTTTTTGTCTTTACTCTTAAATATATTGTAATACAAATATTAACATGCCATGGCTTCAGCAGACCTTGTTCTAAAATAAGTGATTTTTATGTACCTCAGCTCCTAATTAGTTCACAGAATCATGACCTTGAAGCTCCTCAAGTCCAGCTCTCCACCTCTGCTCACCACTCAACCCCATCCTCCCGTGCCCCATCTCTGCAGTCTTTGAATGCTTCCAGGGATGTTGGTTCCACTCTGTTCCAAGGGCTGACCCTGCTTTCAGTGAAGAAATTTCCCTTATATCCAATATAAATCTGTCCTGGTGCAACTTAAGGCCATTTCCTCTCATCCTGAAGCTCCCTGAAGCCTGGTACTGAGAGCCTGTGTCTCCATCTCTGCCTTTAGAGCCCTTTGGCTGTATCAAGGTACAGATCCCAAAAATTAGTGCCTTTTATGGCTTCCAGGGAGCACTCGGGGCTGGGAGTGAAGCGCAGCACTTGGTTCCAAACTCCTCATGATCTTTATATGGCTGCCAAGGCCCCCAGGGTCAGCATTCTGCCCTCCAAAAGGCTCCTGGATTGAGCTCCAGGCAGGGACAGCACTCAGCTGCCTCAGATTGGTGCAATTGTTTAAGCTGTTGTTAATCAACTCCTATGAGTACAATGGGAAATAAAAACAAACCTTAAAACAACTTCACCTCTCTCTTCTCCTCAGGCTCAACTTCCCTCCCAAACTCTCCATCTCCTCCCCCACAGCTGTGTAGGGGGCTGGGCACTGGGGCTTGTGGTCAGTTCATCACCCCTTGTCCCTGCTGCTCCTTCCTCCTCCTCTTCCCTGCTCTAGCCTGGGGTTCCTCCCATGGGCGCCAGCCTTCCCTGAACCCACCCCGGCTGGATCCCTGAGCTTCTGCCCCAGCACAGCCTCTCTGTGGGGTCAGAGCTGTTCTAGGGCACATCCCCCTGCTCTGGGCAGGCTCCTCCAGGGGCTGCAGGTGCAGCTCTGCTCCCCGGGCCTCTCCTGGGCTGCAGGGGCACAGCCTGCGCTACCATGGCCTCCCAGGGAACCTCTGCTCTCTTTCACATAGGCACAGGAGCCCCATGTGAAATTATGATGATTAAAGCTAATTAATTAATCCAGGAACTCTCAAGAAAGGTTGTATCCATCACGGATCACTGGAAAAAGATGAGCCCAAGAGCCAGGGATGGGGTTGGACTTGAGCTTTAACGGTCCCTTTCACCCTAAACCTTTCTATGATTCTAGCAAAGCCTGGTGGCAGCCCCACAATTCTCAAGGGCGAAGCAGGACTGTGCCAGAAGAGCCCCAGCTCTCTCTGTAGGTCATCATGGCCCCGCATTTATCAAATCCACATCAATCCAATGTAGTGGGAGAAGTGTTTTGAGGGACTGTGTCAAAAGTCTCACAGAAGCCCAGGTGGGTGCCAGCCACAGCTCATCCCTTATCTGCTGATAAGAGTCACCTCATCATGGAAGGCCATGAGACCAGGAAGGGATGAGTTTGCCCTCGGTGAGGCTGTGCTGCCTGTCCCTGATCACTCCCATGCCTGGGAATTACCAGCATTGTGCTTGGGAGCAGAGTCACCTCCCAGGACAGGCCTGTCCCAGCTCTGCAGCTCCTCCCGAGGGGAGGCAGAGGGGCAGGGGCTGAGCTCTGCTCTGGGACAGGGACAGGAGCCCAGGGAACGGCTGGAGCTGTGTCAGGGCTTGGGATGGATCTCAGGGAAAGGTTCTTCCCCCCGAGGCTGCTGGGCACTGCCCAGGCTCCCCAGGGAATGGTCCCGGCCCCGAGGCTGCCAGAGCTGCAGGAGCGTTTGGACAGCGCTCTCAGGGATGCCCAGGGTGGGGTTGTTGGGGTGTCTGTGCAGGGCCAGGGGCTGGACTGGATGATCCCTGGGGTCCCTTCCAGCTCAGGAGATTCCAGGATTCTGTGTTCTGTGATTCCATTTAACCCCTACCCTTGGTGCAAAGGCACCAAGGAGCTGAGCGGCAGCAGGGACCATCCCTGGGCTGTCGGTCCTTGGAGCTGGTTATCCTCGGGGTCGGATATCCCTGGTTTTCACTTTAAAGGTGGAAATGCTGCACTGGGGAGGGAGTGGGGCCGGGGGGCCCTCCAGGTGCCTGTCCCCTCCCAACTCCCCACAGGAGCCGCAGTGAAGGGTGTGCTTTTTAATGTCAGTTATAATAAAATATTTTTACAGAGCCCAAAAAATTCAAAATAGTGCAAAACATCTCACTGTCATGCATCCATGGGAGCCGCCGCCGCCGGCGGGACAGACACACAGGCATCAGTGACACTGTGCTACAGGAGCAGAATTGGTCAGTTCAATCACATGCCAAACAGGACAGTCTGGGGAGGGGGCACAGGGCCAGGGGCACCACGGTCGGGGTGCGGGGCCGAGCCCCAGCCTGGCCGTGCAGGAGCAGCCGGTAGAAAAAGGGTGTAAACATTGAACAGAAACAAGAGAGGAAAGTGAAACCCTTTGGTCCCAGGCAAACCCTCTAGAAAAAGGAGCGTGGGGGCCGGTCGGGGTACCCTGTTTTGGGATGGGAGGGGGCTGAGAGAGCTGTATTGACTTGTGGGGTCATGAGGCCTCTGTCTGCCCCAGGACTCGGGGCAAACTGGCCGGCTGGGGTGGCCACCCCAACACCACACACCCAGGCCTCCCAGGCACTCGCACGAGACATGCACACCACTTACCACACAGAAATGGTGCTCACTGGGGAACCGGGGGCACAGAACCGGTGCTTACTGGGGGACTGGAGGAGGGGTTCTCTGGGGCGGGGTGGGAAGGGCTTTGCTTGCGCCGAGGAGATCCCATGGGCTGCACTGCTCAGGGATGCTGGTCCCCACTGGCCAGAGCAAAGAGGAATGAGTCCCTCTGCCCTGGTGCCCCCAGCCCTTGCCTACCACAGCCCTGGCACCTTGTGGGGGGCAGTGGGGCAGCCCACGGTGGCAGCAAGGCAGGGAAGACAGGATATGGGCCGGGGGCTGCTCCCTGCTGCTCCCGACCCTGGTGATGCTGCTGCCAGCCAGGGAGGGGACCCTGTGCAGGGCACGTGGGGGCTGCACCGCCAACCCAACAGCCCCAGTAGCCCTTCCGGGTGCAGGACACAGCCTGTCCAGCTGCCCTGTATGTACAGGTATTTACATATGTACAGGTGCTCAGGGCTGGGAGCTGCCCTGCCCTCCGGGCACACCAGGGATGGCGACAAGGGGCCATCGAGCTGTGCCAGCCACTCACCAACACCCGCACACGGCACGAGACACACACATCCCCCACAGCCCTTTCCTTGCGTCACTCGGTGAGGTTTGGGGCTGGGTGGGACAGCGGAGGTTCAGGGATGGGCCACGGGGGTTCCTCCATCTCAGACAGGCTGGGGAAAGGCAGATCGCTCCCCTCAGCCAGGCTCGGGTCCAGCCCTTCCCTGCAGCCCCCCCAGCCCCAGCACCTTCCTGCGGGGTGGGACGGGGGCCTGGCTGTGCCCGGCACCGCTGTCACCCAGCCAGCGTGGCCAGGGAGGGAGGGGAGGGTCTGTCACTGCAGCCACAGCACCCCCTCCCCAGGGCCGCGACGGCGACTCCCCTGTGGCCGCTCCTATGGCTTATACACGGCTGGAGGATTCTGTCAGGGGGCCGGGAGCGGGGGGCGAGGGCTGGGGGGCCAGAGGAGTTTAACTGCTGCCCTCCTCGGCCGAGCGCGTGTCCGACTTGAGCTTGACGAACTCCTTGGCCACCTCGTCGTTGTTGCGCTGGGACAGGATGCGGAGCACGGTGAGCCCGGTGTCGTCCATGTGGATGCGGCGGCCCAGGGGCAGCCAGCAGGCGCAGCCGGGGCGCTGCAGGATGTCCCGCAGCTGCAGCACGGCGATGCCCACGGTGCGGTCCTCCCGGGCGAAGCAGTAATCCTTCACACACACCTGCAGCTCGTAGCACTCGGGGCCCGTCTCCGTCCCCAGTGTGCTGAGGGGGGGCAAGGGATGGGCAGTGTTGGGGTGACACTTCACCCCTACCCCGGCCCTCTAACAGCCCCTACATGGCTGCTGTCCCCACTCCCACCCCTAAAAAAGCCTTTTCCTTTTTACTCCTTTTCCCCCCTCCCTGCTTTTACCAATGAGAAAATACCGAAAACATCCCACTGGGGATTAGCAAACTCACTGGCAGACCCCAGGAGGTCCCCACATGCGGGGGCCACGTCCCCCAGCCTGTCCCCACGTCCCCAGCCCGCAGTGCCACTCACAACTGGAAGCTCTCGTTGTACTTGGGGGCCCAGCTGTTGTTCTTGGATTTGGTGGCGAATTTCCTCTTCTTGTCACTGAGGTGGGGCCCGATGATGTTGACCTCGATGAAGGGCCGGAAGATGCCCGACGTCTGCCACTTGAGGTCATTTGCAGCCACCACTGCAAGGAGGGGACAGGTGAGGCTATGGAGCACTGTCACCTGCCGGACCCCGGCACCCTGGCCAGCAGAACCCACCTTTGACGGTGACTTTGTGCTCGCCACTGCTGGGGTGGGTCAAGAGCTCCACGTGGATGGACACCTCCCCAACGGGGTCATCCACGCCAGAGCCTGTGACAGAGGGAGGAGATGTAAGTGCCTGTTTTCCCCATGTTCCTGCCCACTGCTAACCCCACTGAGGAGGCAGGTCACCCACCACGGGGTGTGGCCCAGAGGGTTGTGGGCACAGCAGCGTGGGTGCAGCAGCTGTGACGGACATGGCAGGACACCCCCAGCACCAGGCTGACGCTGCCATCCCACCCCTGTGAATGCCCCCCTGCCCAGGCAGGGCTGAGGGGCCTGTCTGGGATGGAGCAAAGGACAGTGGCCCAGCCCCCCCTGCCCTGGCCACGGAGGGGTGACAGTGTCATGGGCACAGCACTGGGCAGGAGGGACCCGGCCAGGGCAGCCACAGCCCTACCAGTGTCTCGAGGCTGACCTGCCCCCTCGTACCCCTCCATCCCAGGGACCACATCAAGCCCAGGGGTCCCC